>JAWPHD010009105.1:0-107634 GCA_037043455.1 Cyrtodaria siliqua | reverse complement strand
CCCATTAAAAAATATATGTTCAAGAAGCTACTGTTTAACACTGCAAAAAGGAAAATATTTCCTGGCAGATGGATGTTAATAAGCATGTACTGGAGTCAGGCAAATGAAAAACTAGATTAATCCATTGAAGAATTGATTTTTTAAGGATTTAATTCAATATTTAGATCTTTCGACAGGCTATGCAAAACATTAGGCTACTTTAAAGTGTGTGAAGTCCAAGACACTTCTCGCTAAATTTAAACTAGCTTATGTTTTTCATATTACCGTAATTCAATATTTCTATATTTTTACGGGTTATGATAACCCGTAAAAATATAGAAATATTGAAATATTATGATAACCCGTAAAAATATAGAAATATTGAATTACCGTAATCGTTTTATGTACTTGGTAACAGTGACGGTGCCAACATTGCACGTTTTTTTATAGCAACTTACGACAGTTCTCAAGTTAATCAAACGAATAAACTATAACTTGTTTGCTTTAGCTCTGCCCAAAACGTAAAAGTGTTATTTCACTGGGAATTTAAATGCAGCACATAAACGTGTTTTATTTAAAGTCAATGCAATCGAAATGTAAATATTGGGGTTTGAACGGTGGTAGTGAATGGCAACTTTACCATAAATAGCTTCATGGTAAATTTTCCATTCACTCTGCGTTTATGGTAAATTTGCCAACCACTACTGTCGTTAAACCCCAGGAATACCGAAAATTAGTGAATCAATACTTAAATACACATTATTTACCTGTTGTTATAGTATCAATAATAATGTGCCTTTGAAGGTTGGTACATGATAAAATCATAAATAGTGCAAGAAAGATAAAATATCATCAGTGTATTCAGTTTAGACCACAGAATAGCCATTTTCTATTCAGGCACACCAGACTGAGCAATTAGCTCCAAAAACTGAAAAGTATTCGAAATTAGACGCGTATATAATTAGACGCGTAGATAATTTTTCAAAATTGGGCTAATAGGCTGCAAAAACGATGGTATCAAGATCCAAATTATATCATTCATCTGCCAGTTACTAGTGATGGGCAATCGGTTGAAACTTACACCCTTTTACAGTTCGCCACTATGCTTTCCTCTTTAATTGTACGATGATCGGACAGGCTGTGGACCCTATGATTACGCCTACCTAAAGCCCATTGGGACGGTGGCGTTTGATGTTTATCTATGATCTTTCTTGTCGTGCCCTTAACGGTTTATTCTCTTGTTGCTCTGGCTTTTGCCAAGTCATTGAGTACCTTCATTGTGGCTTTCTAGGCTACTGTTTTTTTTGTAATTATCTTTACACGAGCATATTTGTGTTTTACTTATATTGCCTATTGATGCTGCCTTGTTGGTTAGAGTTTAGAGCATGGCGGGGATTTCTTTATTTACACTGTCCTGTTTTAATGGGATGACAGTAGGGTAAGAGTGAGGTTTGGTGCACCATAGAACCATTTAAACCCCCAGTGGCCTACTTTGCCACTGACCGTTCCAAGGCGGTAGCCCTATTGTCAACCCTTTTGTGTTTGTGATGACGTTTGTATTTATTATTACTTTTGTCTTCTTTCTATCTGTTTTCGACCACCATGTGATTTCGACCGACGGCGGAAATTACGTCTGCGCACGTTTATTATGCAAATTTCGTCATCATATTTGATGATCGTCTGCTAAATGAATAGTTCTAAACAACAACAGACAACAATTGCAAGTAATAAGGTTTGTTAAGGCTATGGATAATTTTTCTGTGGATAGTTGATCTCTTTACCAGTGTTTTCGTCATTAAATGTATCCCATTTTAAAGCAAACGTACACAAAATAAAATATTTTATGATGCAATGATGATTAAATCCTTCGCCTTTTCATTAGACATCAACAAGTTTTATTTACTCGTAAAATGAGAAGTAGTAAATGGGTAATATCAAGGGTGTGGTACCTGAATAAACCATGAAGCAATATCGGTGTTTGTGTTAAAAACATCTGGTAATTGTTATGTTAGTACATTTCCTACGTGACATGTGACCTAAATTCCTGACAAGCAGACGGACATGTTTTGAAAACAGCAGAAGACAATAATTTTAATGCTCCACAGTATTGAAAAGAATCGATTTTAGGGTGATGAGGGTAAACATTTAGTCATATTTTTTTCATAGAAAAGAAGTAAGTAATATTTTTTTCATAGAAAATAAGTACGGGTTTGTTTCTTCTTGTTAAATTAAAAAATGGTTGATATTTTTTCTTTTTTTTCTACGCTGCCAGCTAGTGTGAATTTAGGTCAACACATTTGCATAAAATTGCCCGTATGAAAATACTGCATCTCGGGATAAAAGCTATAATAAATAAGGTGATCGGAAACACATGTCATTCCCTGGAAACAAACAAGTTGAGGTCATCCATTTACAAATGTTATCGGATGGAAAATAAACAAAACTGAGATATGTAACCAACTGCCGTTAAGTGGTCGTAAACTAAGAGGTCGAGGATACACAAAGAAGAGAGACCACTGTATGTTATTATATGATAAAACTGTTCCATTAATTCCCCGTGTATATTTCATCTGTTCATAGTGCCACGTTACTCTGATCACTCCCTCCCTCTCTACCCCCCCCCCCCCCCCCAACCCCCCCTCTCAGTGCCAGTGGTTAAAATTTTCCCACCCACCGACTTTGCCGTAACATTTATAGTGCGATGCGTTTTCATTTAAACATTGTATTTTAGATTATCGACACTGCAGTAGATTTTAAAGATTAGGTAGAAATACAGTTACCTTGAGGCTTGACTCTCAGCTGGTAATAATCAACATTATTTTATAAATTGCCAGACGTAAGACGTCACAGTTACAATGAAGTCTGGTAACCGGCCAACTGAATGGACTAGATCCAACGCGAATAGAGGTGGGCCGGATACCAAACAGAGATGGGAGTTAACTGCGTTTGGAACGAATATAGCCATGACCTCCCCTTAACAAGGGAGTTAACTGTGTTTTGACTTTTTTACCACTTTTTTTCCCCATAGTATTTGCTACTCGCGTTACCGTAGAGCTCGCTATTATTATTTTTACACATATGAAACTAGTTAGGTATGACACTACTGTTTATAGACAAATTGTTGGAATCAAAATGAGAACGAAATGTGCACCTCTTGTTGCTGATTTGGTTTGTTTTGTTATGTTAGACTTTTCATATTTAGTCTTTTACCAGATACGCTAAGGCAGATGTAATCGAAGCCTTTTATTATACCTCTTTGTATATGGATGATATATTGGACAATTACAACCCTTTCTTTTCTACTATGGTTACTACATATACTTTCTTTCCTAAAGAACTTCAACTCAGAAAAGCTAATATTTCTCATAGTTGCTATATCTTCTTTACTCGAATTACATCCCGCGATTGAAACTGAGAAATAATTAGCAAAGTATATGACAAGAGAGATCATTTCAATTTTGACACTGTTAAGGGCACGACTAGACAATATTGAAGACAAACATCAAACGTTACTGTCCTTTCAGGATTTAGGTAGACGTCATCAAAGGTCCACAATCTTTCCGGCGATCACACACTCAAATGGAAAGCAAATCGGTGAACTGTAAATGGGTCAACCACTAAACATGCAGTGCGTTTCAAAATATAAGGTGACATCTTCCTTTGATAAGCCTTTTAACAGTGATCAATACCCAATCTTTACCAGGATCACCATGTGACTCTGTCAACGTCTTAGAGAATAGTCTGCGATTACGTCATAATTTGTCACATGACCATAGCTAAAATATCAAAATGGTTATCAGAAATCATCTCCGCGACCTGACACCACTAATGCTATGGGGTGGTGCTGAATGGTAAACAGTCGAACGGAACACCGCTTACTTTGGACATTTTTGATGAATTTAGGTTAGTATTTTAATTTTAGGTAGGCTGTTTAGAGCTATGAAATTTTAGAAAGCGATGGTAAGAACAAACGCTATACTGTACCCTATGGAAAACGCAATGGTGGAGTCCATTTTGATTGTTTTGACGGAGTGATATGCCAAAGAATACATTTTATTCTACCGCAGTATAATGCTGAGCAAACATTAGTGTTTATTCACTAAAATAAATATTGAATAAGAGCAAAATGCTTGTCTTTGAAAAGGTTTGCGTGACGCTCGCTTATTGCATTCGTTTTCAATAAAGTAATAACGATTACAATATATTAATCCAAGTTAGCATAAGCTTTAGCACAATATTGTGTTACGTGATCTACAACGGCAGTAAGACAGGGCGTTATAGCTTTGGAGATGTTTGTAGTGGTGCAGACACTAACAATAGGAAGAAAGTGTGCTTTATTAGGCTGTTTTTGTAAATTAGGAATCCAGTACATAGTTGGAATTTTGTTTTGCTTTTCATCTACTCCAGCTTTTATAGTGCTCCATTGAGTCATTGAGTTTTATATCTGGACAAACCTTTGCAAAGGTTTATCATCATAACCCTGATTTCCTTTTAAAAGTATTGTCAGAACTCTTCTGCTACAAGGTCTGTCACAACGTGAATACTATGGTGACTATATGTACAGACTTTTTAAGATTACTGGTCATTATCACATTCATACAATCTGTGTTAAACTTGTTAACAAACATAACAAAATAGGTTATGACCCTATCATTCTGCAACGCACTGCATGTTTAGATGTTGACCCATTTACAGTTCGCCACAATGCTTTACAATTAATGTTGCGATGACCCGACAGATTGTAAACCCTGATGATGACTTCTACTCACAGGCATTTATTACGATATATAGTAAAGAAAGCTAGAGAGAATATAGTTATAGTATATGTATATAGTAAAGGGCCTTCTTCTTCTCTTTATCTCTATCCTTCTATACTATATATCGTAATGAATGCATGTGCTTCTACCTAAATAGGACAAGGTATTGTAACGCTTAATGTTTGACTTTAATTTTGTCTTATCGTCATCATTCTTTTGTTGTCCTGGCTCCTGAAAAGTATTTGCTTTGTGGCTTTCTGGGAATTTTATATTCATATATACATGATCATTTTGTGTCATACTTATATTGCCTACTAATTGCTATTAATACTGCCTAATTTGTAAGGGGATATAGCCTGGCTGGTCGCATTTTATTGGAATGAAACTAGGGTAAGAGTGAAGTTTAGTGCACTCTAGAACCTGGCTTAACCCTAGCGGCCTTTATGTCACTGGCCATTCCAAGGAGGTACCCATATTTCCAACCGTTTGAGCTTGCCATTTCGCATACTTTGCTCTTTCCTATCCTTGTGATTGGTGTTTGTTTCAAATACGTTTGTTTGGTTGACTGACTGTGTTCTGTGAATGTTATATTTACCTCCCGCCCCCCCCCCCCACCCCCCCCCCCCCCCAACACGCCTCTAACCCCCTTAACACCCCCACCCCCCGACTTGATTTTTTTTTTTACATATTTCTTTGTTGTTTTAGTCAATTCTTACACATATATGTTGCCCCCCCCCCCCCCCCCCACATACACAACCCACTCCCCACAACCCACTCCCGCCTCTCCCCCCGCTCTCCCCCACACCCCATCCATACTTGAAACTTTTATTTATTTTACATATTTCTGTGTTGCTTTTGTCAATTCTTACACATATATGTCGCCTGTGCCCCCCCCCCCCCCCCCCCCCCCCCTCACCACCCCCCGCCTCTCAGCCCGCCCCAATTGAATTTATTTTTTTTACATATTTCTTTGTTGTTTTAGTCAATTCTTACACATGTTGCCCTCCCCGCCCCACGCCTCTACCCCATCCCCATTTAAACTCGATTTTTAAAAAAAAAAAAAATCTTCATATGTTTGTGTTGTTTTGGTGAATTATTACATAGCTTCTTACACATATATGTTGCCCTCACCACCCCAACTCCCCCACAATCCACCCCCCGCCTCTCTCCCACCCCACCCCGCACCCCACTCAAAACTAGATTATTTTTTTTACATATTTCTGTGTAGTTTTGGTCAATTCTTACACATAGTTATGTTGTGCTCCCAACCCCACCCCACATTGTTGTAGCCTTGTTTTCTGATGGTATATACTAGCTATAAATTTAGTATTCTCCGAAAAATCGAATAGTCGAGCTGCGCTGTTCTCCGACAGCTCTTGTTTTTACTAATAATGAGTCTTTCAGCGAGTTTAAGCTCAAACTAATTGATAATCAGTTTCATACATTTTATATGAACTGGGGACGAGTTATCGCATTGCAGTATGTGGTAATCTCTAAACAAAAGTCATGTTACGCTTATTTAAAAAGGATACAACCGAAGTGTTATCACGTTAATGATACAGTATGCGTTGTTGGTAAGTTATGACATACATCGTGATGAGTTAGTATGCGTTGTTGATAAGTTATGACATACATCATGATGATTTAGTATGCGTTGTTGGTAAGTTATGACATACATCATGATGATTTAGTATGCGTTGTTGATAAGTTATGACAGACATTGTGATGATTTAGTATGCGTTGTTGATAAGTTATGACATACATCATGATGATTTAGTATGCGTTGTTGGTAAGTTATGACATACATCATGATGATTTAGTATGCGTTGTTGGTAAGTTATGACATACATCATGATGATTTAGTATGCGTTGTTGATAAGTTATGGCAGACATCATGATGATTAATTATGCGTTGTTGGTAAGTTATGACATCGTGATGATTTAGTATGCGTTGTTGGTAAGTTATGACATACATCGTGATGATTTAGTATGCGTTGTTGGTAAGTTATGACATACATCATGATGATTTAGTATGCGTTGTTGGTAAGTTATGACATCGTGATGATTTAGTATGCGTTGTTGGTAAGTTATGACATCATGATGATTTAGTATGCGTTGTTGGTAAGTTATGACATCGTGATGATTTAGTATGCGTTGTTGATAAGTTATGACAGACATTGTGATGATTTAGTATGCGTGTTTGGTAAGTTATGACATACATCATGATGATTTAGTATGCGTTGTTGGTAAGTTATGACATCGTGATGATTTAGTATGCGTTGTTGGTAAGTTATGACATCATGATGATTTAGTATGCGTTGTTGATAAGTTATGACATCGTGATGATTTAGTATGCGTTGTTGGTAAGTTATGACATCGTGATGATTTAGTATGCGTTGTTGATAAGTTATGACATCGTGATGATTTAGTATGCGTTGTTGGCAAGTTATGGCAGACATCATGATGATTTAGTATGCGTTGTTGATAAGTTATGACATCGTGATGATTTATTATGCGTTGTTGGTAAGTTATGACATCGTGATGATTTAGTATGCGTTGTTGGTAAGTTATGACATCGTGATGATTTAGTATGCGTTGTTGGTAAGTTATGACATCGTGATGATTTAGTATGCGTTGTTGGTAAGTTATGGCAGACATCATGATGATTTAGTATGCGTTGTTGATAAGTTATGACATCGTGATGATTTAGTATGCGTTGTTGGTAAGTTATGACATCGTGATGATTTAGTATGCGTTGTTGGTAAGCTTATCGACATCGTGCATGATTTCAGTATGCGTTGTTGGTAAGTTATGACATCGTGATGATTTAGTATGCGTTGTTGGTAAGTTATGACATCTTGATGATTTAGTATGCGTTGTTGATAAGTTACCAACAACGCATACTAAATCATCACGATGTCATAACTTACCAACAACGCATACTAAATCATCACGATGTCATAACTTATCAACAACGCATACTAAATCATCATGATGTCTGCCATAACTTACCAACAACGCATACTAAATCATCACGATGTCATAACTTACCAACAACGCATACTAAATCATCACGATGTCATAACTTACCAACAACGCATACTAAATCATCACGATGTCATAACTTACCAACAACGCATAATAAATCATCACGATGTCATAACTTATCAACAACGCATACTAAATCATCATGATGTCTGCCATAACTTGCCAACAACGCATACTAAATCATCACGATGTCATAACTTATCAACAACGCATACTAAATCATCACGATGTCATAACTTACCAACAACGCATACTAAATCATCACGATGTCATAACTTATCAACAACGCATACTAAATCATCATGATGTCATAACTTACCAACAACGCATACTAAATCATCACGATGTCATAACTTACCAACAACGCATACTAAATCATCATGATGTATGTCATAACTTACCAAACACGCATACTAAATCATCACAATGTCTGTCATAACTTATCAACAACGCATACTAAATCATCACGATGTCATAACTTACCAACAACGCATACTAAATCATCATGATGTCATAACTTACCAACAACGCATACTAAATCATCACGATGTCATAACTTACCAACAACGCATACTAAATCATCATGATGTATGTCATAACTTACCAACAACGCATACTAAATCATCACGATGTATGTCATAACTTACCAACAACGCATACTAAATCATCACGATGTCATAACTTACCAACAACGCATAATTAATCATCATGATGTCTGCCATAACTTATCAACAACGCATACTAAATCATCATGATGTATGTCATAACTTACCAACAACGCATACTAAATCATCATGATGTATGTCATAACTTACCAACAACGCATACTAAATCATCATGATGTATGTCATAACTTATCAACAACGCATACTAAATCATCACAATGTCTGTCATAACTTATCAACAACGCATACTAAATCATCATGATGTATGTCATAACTTACCAACAACGCATACTAAATCATCATGATGTATGTCATAACTTATCAACAACGCATACTAACTCATCACGATGTATGTCATAACTTACCAACAACGCATACTGTATCATTAACGTGATAACACTTCGGTTGTATCCTTTTTAAATAAGCGTAACATGACTTTTGTTTAGAGATTACCACATACTGCAATGCGATAACTCGTCCCCAGTTCATATAAAATGTATGAAACTGATTATCAATTAGTTTGAGCTTAAACTCGCTGAAAGACTCATTATTAGTAAAAACAAGAGCTGTCGGAGAACAGCGCAGCTCGACTATTCGATTTTTCGGAGAATACTAAATTTATAGCTAGTATATACCATCAGAAAACAAGGCTACAACAATGTGGGGTGGGGTTGGGAGCACAACATAACTATGTGTAAGAATTGACCAAAACTACACAGAAATATGTAAAAAAAATAATCTAGTTTTGAGTGGGGTGCGGGGTGGGGTGGGAGAGAGGCGGGGGTGGATTGTGGGGGAGTTGGGGTGGTGAGGGCAACATATATGTGTAAGAAGCTATGTAATAATTCACCAAAACAACACAAACATATGAAGATTTTTTTTTTTTTTAAAAATCGAGTTTAAATGGGGATGGGGTAGAGGCGTGGGGCGGGGAGGGCAACATGTGTAAGAATTGACTAAAACAACAAAGAAATATGTAAAAAAAATAAATTCAATTGGGGCGGGCTGAGAGGCGGGGGTGGTGAGGGGGGGGGGGGGGGGGGGGGGGGCACAGGCGACATATATGTGTAAGAATTGACAAAAGCAACACAGAAATATGTAAAATAAATAAAAGTTTCAAGTATGGATGGGGTGTGGGGGAGAGCGGGGGGAGAGGCGGGAGTGGGTTGTGGGGAGTGGGTTGTGTATGTGGGGGGGGGGGGGGGGGCAACATATATGTGTAAGAATTGACTAAAACAACAAAGAAATATGTAAAAAAAAAAATCAAGTCGGGGGGTGGGGGTGTTAAGGGGGTTAGAGGCGTGTTGGGGGGGGGGGGGGGTGGGGGGGGGGGCGGGAGGTAAATATAACATTCACAGAACACAGTCAGTCAACCAAACAAACGTATTTGAAACAAACACCAATCACAAGGATAGGAAAGAGCAAAGTATGCGAAATGGCAAGCTCAAACGGTTGGAAATATGGGTACCTCCTTGGAATGGCCAGTGACATAAAGGCCGCTAGGGTTAAGCCAGGTTCTAGAGTGCACTAAACTTCACTCTTACCCTAGTTTCATTCCAATAAAATGCGACCAGCCAGGCTATATCCCCTTACAAATTAGGCAGTATTAATAGCAATTAGTAGGCAATATAAGTATGACACAAAATGATCATGTATATATGAATATAAAATTCCCAGAAAGCCACAAAGCAAATACTTTTCAGGAGCCAGGACAACAAAAGAATGATGACGATAAGACAAAATTAAAGTCAAACATTAAGCGTTACAATACCTTGTCCTATTTAGGTAGAAGCACATGCATTCATTACGATATATAGTATAGAAGGATAGAGATAAAGAGAAGAAGAAGGCCCTTTACTATATACATATACTATAACTATATTCTCTCTAGCTTTCTTTACTATATATCGTAATAAATGCCTGTGAGTAGAAGTCATCATCAGGGTTTACAATCTGTCGGGTCATCGCAACATTAATTGTAAAGCATTGTGGCGAACTGTAAATGGGTCAACATCTAAACATGCAGTGCGTTGCAGAATGATAGGGTCATAACCTATTTTGTTATGTTTGTTAACAAGTTTAACACAGATTGTATGAATGTGATAATGACCAGTAATCTTAAAAAGTCTGTACATATAGTCACCATAGTATTCACGTTGTGACAGACCTTGTAGCAGAAGAGTTCTGACAATACTTTTAAAAGGAAATCAGGGTTATGATGATAAACCTTTGCAAAGGTTTGTCCAGATATAAAACTCAATGACTCAATGGAGCACTATAAAAGCTGGAGTAGATGAAAAGCAAAACAAAATTCCAACTATGTACTGGATTCCTAATTTACAAAAACAGCCTAATAAAGCACACTTTCTTCCTATTGTTAGTGTCTGCACCACTACAAACATCTCCAAAGCTATAACGCCCTGTCTTACTGCCGTTGTAGATCACGTAACACAATATTGTGCTAAAGCTTATGCTAACTTGGATTAATATATTGTAATCGTTATTACTTTATTGAAAACGAATGCAATAAGCGAGCGTCACGCAAACCTTTTCAAAGACAAGCATTTTGCTCTTATTCAATATTTATTTTAGTGAATAAACACTAATGTTTGCTCAGCATTATACTGCGGTAGAATAAAATGTATTCTTTGGCATATCACTCCGTCAAAACAATCAAAATGGACTCCACCATTGCGTTTTCCATAGGGTACAGTATAGCGTTTGTTCTTACCATCGCTTTCTAAAATTTCATAGCTCTAAACAGCCTACCTAAAATTAAAATACTAACCTAAATTCATCAAAAATGTCCAAAGTAAGCGGTGTTCCGTTCGACTGTTTACCATTCAGCACCACCCCATAGCATTAGTGGTGTCAGGTCGCGGAGATGATTTCTGATAACCATTTTGATATTTTAGCTATGGTCATGTGACAAATTATGACGTAATCGCAGACTATTCTCTAAGACGTTGACAGAGTCACATGGTGATCCTGGTAAAGATTGGGTATTGATCACTGTTAAAAGGCTTATCAAAGGAAGATGTCACCTTATATTTTGAAACGCACTGCATGTTTAGTGGTTGACCCATTTACAGTTCACCGATTTGCTTTCCATTTGAGTGTGTGATCGCCGGAAAGATTGTGGACCTTTGATGACGTCTACCTAAATCCTGAAAGGACAGTAACGTTTGATGTTTGTCTTCAATATTGTCTAGTCGTGCCCTTAACAGTGTCAAAATTGAAATGATCTCTCTTGTCATATACTTTGCTAATTATTTCTCAGTTTCAATCGCGGGATGTAATTCGAGTAAAGAAGATATAGCAACTATGAGAAATATTAGCTTTTCTGAGTTGAAGTTCTTTAGGAAAGAAAGTATATGTAGTAACCATAGTAGAAAAGAAAGGGTTGTAATTGTCCAATATATCATCCATATACAAAGAGGTATAATAAAAGGCTTCGATTACATCTGCCTTAGCGTATCTGGTAAAAGACTAAATATGAAAAGTCTAACATAACAAAACAAACCAAATCAGCAACAAGAGGTGCACATTTCGTTCTCATTTTGATTCCAACAATTTGTCTATAAACAGTAGTGTCATACCTAACTAGTTTCATATGTGTAAAAATAATAATAGCGAGCTCTACGGTAACGCGAGTAGCAAATACTATGGGGAAAAAAAGTGGTAAAAAAGTCAAAACACAGTTAACTCCCTTGTTAAGGGGAGGTCATGGCTATATTCGTTCCAAACGCAGTTAACTCCCATCTCTGTTTGGTATCCGGCCCACCTCTATTCGCGTTGGATCTAGTCCATTCAGTTGGCCGGTTACCAGACTTCATTGTAACTGTGACGTCTTACGTCTGGCAATTTATAAAATAATGTTGATTATTACCAGCTGAGAGTCAAGCCTCAAGGTAACTGTATTTCTACCTAATCTTTAAAATCTACTGCAGTGTCGATAATCTAAAATACAATGTTTAAATGAAAACGCATCGCACTATAAATGTTACGGCAAAGTCGGTGGGTGGGAAAATTTTAACCACTGGCACTGAGAGGGGGGTTGGGGGGGGGGGGGGGGGGTAGAGAGGGAGGGAGTGATCAGAGTAACGTGGCACTATGAACAGATGAAATATACACGGGGAATTAATGGAACAGTTTTATCATATAATAACATACAGTGGTCTCTCTTCTTTGTGTATCCTCGACCTCTTAGTTTACGACCACTTAACGGCAGTTGGTTACATATCTCAGTTTTGTTTATTTTCCATCCGATAACATTTGTAAATGGATGACCTCAACTTGTTTGTTTCCAGGGAATGACATGTGTTTCCGATCACCTTATTTATTATAGCTTTTATCCCGAGATGCAGTATTTTCATACGGGCAATTTTATGCAAATGTGTTGACCTAAATTCACACTAGCTGGCAGCGTAGAAAAAAAAGAAAAAATATCAACCATTTTTTAATTTAACAAGAAGAAACAAACCCGTACTTATTTTCTATGAAAAAAATATTACTTACTTCTTTTCTATGAAAAAAATATGACTAAATGTTTACCCTCATCACCCTAAAATCGATTCTTTTCAATACTGTGGAGCATTAAAATTATTGTCTTCTGCTGTTTTCAAAACATGTCCGTCTGCTTGTCAGGAATTTAGGTCACATGTCACGTAGGAAATGTACTAACATAACAATTACCAGATGTTTTTAACACAAACACCGATATTGCTTCATGGTTTATTCAGGTACCACACCCTTGATATTACCCATTTACTACTTCTCATTTTACGAGTAAATAAAACTTGTTGATGTCTAATGAAAGGCGAAGGATTTAATCATCATTGCATCATAAAATATTTTATTTTGTGTACGTTTGCTTTAAAATGGGATACATTTAATGACGAAAACACTGGTAAAGAGATCAACTATCCACAGAAAAATTATCCATAGCCTTAACAAACCTTATTACTTGCAATTGTTGTCTGTTGTTGTTTAGAACTATTCATTTAGCAGACGATCATCAAATATGATGACGAAATTTGCATAATAAACGTGCGCAGACGTAATTTCCGCCGTCGGTCGAAATCACATGGTGGTCGAAAACAGATAGAAAGAAGACAAAAGTAATAATAAATACAAACGTCATCACAAACACAAAAGGGTTGACAATAGGGCTACCGCCTTGGAACGGTCAGTGGCAAAGTAGGCCACTGGGGGTTTAAATGGTTCTATGGTGCACCAAACCTCACTCTTACCCTACTGTCATCCCATTAAAACAGGACAGTGTAAATAAAGAAATCCCCGCCATGCTCTAAACTCTAACCAACAAGGCAGCATCAATAGGCAATATAAGTAAAACACAAATATGCTCGTGTAAAGATAATACAAAAAAACAGTAGCCTAGAAAGCCACAATGAAGGTACTCAATGACTTGGCAAAAGCCAGAGCAACAAGAGAATAAACCGTTAAGGGCACGACAAGAAAGATCATAGATAAACATCAAACGCCACCGTCCCAATGGGCTTTAGGTAGGCGTAATCATAGGGTCCACAGCCTGTCCGATCATCGTACAATTAAAGAGGAAAGCATAGTGGCGAACTGTAAAAGGGTGTAAGTTTCAACCGATTGCCCATCACTAGTAACTGGCAGATGAATGATATAATTTGGATCTTGATACCATCGTTTTTGCAGCCTATTAGCCCAATTTTGAAAAATTATCTACGCGTCTAATTATATACGCGTCTAATTTCGAATACTTTTCAGTTTTTGGAGCTAATTGCTCAGTCTGGTGTGCCTGAATAGAAAATGGCTATTCTGTGGTCTAAACTGAATACACTGATGATATTTTATCTTTCTTGCACTATTTATGATTTTATCATTACCAACCTTCAAAGGCACATTATTATTGATACTATAACAACAGGTAAATAATGTGTATTTAAGTATTGATTCACTAATTTTCGGTATTCCTGGGGTTTAACGACAGTAGTGGTTGGCAAATTTACCATAAACGCAGAGTGAATGGAAAATTTACCATGAAGCTATTTATGGTAAAGTTGCCATTCACTACCACCGTTCAAACCCCAATATTTACATTTCGATTGCATTGACTTTAAATAAAACACGTTTATGTGCTGCATTTAAATTCCCAGTGAAATAACACTTTTACGTTTTGGGCAGAGCTAAAGCAAACAAGTTATAGTTTATTCGTTTGATTAACTTGAGAACTGTCGTAAGTTGCTATAAAAAAACGTGCAATGTTGGCACCGTCACTGTTACCAAGTACATAAAACGATTACGGTAATTCAATATTTCTATATTTTTACGGGTTATCATAATATTTCAATATTTCTATATTTTTACGGGTTATCATAACCCGTAAAAATATAGAAATATTGAATTACGGTAATATGAAAAACATAAGCTAGTTTAAATTTAGCGAGAAGTGTCTTGGACTTCACACACTTTAAAGTAGCCTAATGTTTTGCATAGCCTGTCGAAAGATCTAAATATTGAATTAAATCCTTAAAAAATCAATTCTTCAATGGATTAATCTAGTTTTTCATTTGCCTGACTCCAGTACATGCTTATTAACATCCATCTGCCAGGAAATATTTTCCTTTTTGCAGTGTTAAACAGTAGCTTCTTGAACATATATTTTTTAATGGGGTATCAACACATTATCTAAGGTTATTTAGAGCCGCCACAGACAGAGGAGAAGGATATATCTAGGAATCATATAACCTTCAATACACGGGACTGCTCACTTTATGTCCGGCGCATCCTTGGCCAGGATGGTAAAGGGGCTGTGTCTAAAACTTTCTCGTCTCTCACAGCTACAGGTTTGTAACCCACTGTAAGCTTGACTTGTCAAGTGAGAAAGTGTCAATAATCATGGACGGCTGGAGGTATTCAGTACTGATTCTACCCAAGAAAAAAATAGATCTGCTTCTACCACAAAAAAATAGACCGTCATATATAGCCTAACATGTGCAAAATATGACGTAAATGTAATACCAGTCTGCGAAATTAGCTGTTGTCCGGGACAACTAATTTACGAACAGGACAACCACGTGTTCCCACTTTGGTTGTCCGATCGGACAATCAAAATTTCTGAAAGCGCAAAGCTATTTGTCAATCAAAATAAGTATAATTTAAGTCAAACAGGAAACATGATTTCGGCTTTTTCATTGATGTTGAGAAAATTACTGTGACACCCCTATAAACGCTACGAGGAATTGATCAATTAATTGTATCCCTCTATTGAAGGTCGCAACACGTCACGACATCGTTTTTGATCGGATTTTGCCGAATTCTTTATTTTGTATAGAGCAACCAATCGGAACGGCCTCGTCGGATTCCGTCACTCGGGAATCCACATTTACCGAGTACGAAATTTGGCGAAGAGTTCCGATAGAGCAACAGAAAATTACAATTATACACGACGGTTCGTGAATTATTCCATCCAGTGAGAATAAAATAAACATCATCAATATGCGCATGCGTCGGTAAAACCTGTTTCCGGTTGTCACAAAATGTCAGTATTGCGGTACGTTACGAAGCCAAAAGAGACTTAAATGTACCGAAGATGGTAAAATGCAGTGCCTTTGGGGCACAGACAGAATACGGATTAGACACTGATGGTTCCTTTGTATAGGGGTGTTCTAGCATGCGGATAGACACTATAAAAACACACGAACAGTCAAAAATTGATGATGACTGTGACTTTTCAGAGAAAGACATAGGCAATCTTCTCTCTTTGTACACAAAAGAATGAATAATGAATAAATATTGTGAAGACATCATGTTTTGCTTTGTTTACATATATCATTAGAGTAATAAAGCCTTCAGGTTTTAAAAGAAACATTTCGGGCAACCACTTTTCCTTTCAGGCAACCAATTTTTGTTGAAATGGTTGCCCGAAGGAAAACCTTCGGACAACCAAGTCCAAAAGGTAATTTCGCAAACTAATACAACATTCAAACAGTTTATGTCCACATCAAAAAGACAAAGCTAAGAAATTAAACGCGTTCCCATGGGCACATTGTAACACTCAGTGGTGCAAGTAAGATCTCTAGAGTCAAAGTCTACCTGTCTGATAATAATGCTGTGTCACAACCGTTTCAGAAATTAAGACATTTTAGACAAATGCTATCAATAGCGTTTGCTGAATCGGTTATAAAACTTATTTTGAAAATACGTGGGTTTTTAGCTCTACTGATCAGAGATCAGCAGAGCTTATGCCGTGGTGCGGTGTCCATCTGTCCGTCCGTAAACTTTTTTTGTTGCGACTACTCCTCTGAATCTACCGAATGGATTTTCATGAAACTTTACAGAAATGTTGCCCATGAAGTCTAGTTGATCCTAGCAAACATTCATGTTGATGTGAAGAAATCCAAGATGGCCACCAAATCTAAAAATAGATTTTTAAAAAACAAGTTTGTAGCGACTACTTCTTGAAAACTCTAAGTGATAATGATATGGGACTTTTTCTAAAATGATCAGCATGACATGATGTTGGTCCTTGTCGGAAATCGTTTTGGCTGCCATTAGTAAAAACTTGTAGCGACTTCTCGTCTGAAACTTCTCGACGGATTTTCATGGAACTTCACACGAATGTTGCTCTTGATGGCTAATTGATCCTAGCAAAACTTCAGGTCGGCCGGAAATTCAAGATGGCCGCCACAGCTAAAAATATATTTTAAAAAAACAAGCTTGTAGCGACTACTTCTTGAAAACTATAAGTGATATTGACCTTTTTCTAAAATGATCAGCATGACATGATGTTGGTCCTCGTCGAAAATCGTTTTGATTCGATGTTAAACATGGCTGTCAGTGGCCATCTTTGTTTACATAGAGTTATCTAGTAAAAACTTGTAGCGACTACTCCTCTGTAACTACTTGACGGATTTCATCAAACTTAACAGGAATGTTGCTCTTGATGCCTGGCAAAATTTCAGGTTGGCCGGAAATTCAAGATGGCCACCATGGCTAAAAATAGATTTTCAAAATACAAGTTTGTAACGACTACTTCTTGAAAACTATAAGTGATATTGATATGGGACTTTTTCTAAAATGATCAGTATGACATGATGTTGATTCTTGTCAAAAATTATTTTGATTTGACGTTAAACATGGCCGCCAGTGGCAATCTTTGTTTACATAGTGTTATATAATGAAAACTTGTAGCGACTACTCCTCTGAAACTACTTGACGGGTTTTCATGAAACATCACGGGAATGCTGATCTAGCTATCAAAAAACTATCAGTAGAGCTTCAAGGTCATTGACCTCTTGTTTGTTGTTGTTTTTAATATCTCTTTTATATTTTTCAGTGCCATTTCTGCCTTAAGCTGCACCCTTAGATGATATCCTGAATGTTCAAGAATGTCCAAGAAAAGAACATATGCGTCAGTCTTCCATTGTTTGTGGTTGTTTATGACTGCGTTCTGCATTAATAGTAGAACTCAGCATTAATAACCTGCAACGGATGGCTTGAACTTCCAACCGAACTAAAAAGGACTAGATGTTCATGTACCATTAATGAGGCGCAGTTGTCTGTGGTTGATGGATACAAAATATTGGGGGCTGGCGTGGCGCAGTTGGTAGCGCGGCGGATTTGTAACCGGAGGCCCCGGGTTCAATCCTCCGTGGTGCCACTGAGTTCCGTCGGTGTGTTCTTGGGCAAGACACTTTACCTTAGCCCCGTCCTCGGATGGGGACGTAAACCGGGCGGTCCCGTGTATCGGTCCATCCTCCGAGCACGTTAAAGAACCATAGGAATCTATTCGATAATAAGAGTAGGGCAGGTTCCCGGATTCCTATGTATCCTTCCCCTCTCTCTGGGGCGGCTCTAAATAGCCTATACTGTGTTGATGAGCCGTTAAACAACATTCAATTCAATTCAATTCAAGTACGTTACCCAGACATGATTTGATATTTTGTAGCGCATCTTGTTAGTGTCGATTCGTATAGACGTTGGGAAGTATACAGTATGTGTCTTACATCTTTTAACCAGGAATAAGTGAGTGATCTGCTTCCACCACTAAAAAATGTTGACCGTCATACATAGCCTAAAATGTGCTGGAAAATGAAGTTACACGCCAAACGAACGCCAAACAAACAAAAACGATTTAAGTTTTATTTCAATTGCCCTTAAGAAAAATACTCTTGTCCGGTTCATGTGGTAAGTAGCACACACATCTATGGGTCCTTTATTCAAGGTCACGCAGTTTGGGCAATGGCTGAAGGAGGATGGTCGCAGTTAAAAGGACAAGGAGGAGGTAGTGTAAAGTAGTACTAGGTACGGCATGTGCATAGTTAGCTCGTAAAATAATGAGACGCAACCTTAATTTGCCTATGTGTTTTCAATAGACCGCATGTTGCACATTAAAGTAATTTTTACATGTTCAAGGTCAGTGTGAATACTGATGTACTTCTGGTGTTCATTCCAATAAGCTGTCCAATAATTTCAGATAATGAGATGAAACTGTTACCGTATCATTAATATATTGGGCGTGAACATCACTTAAGTTCAAGGTCAAGCATCTTACGCAAGACATTTTCCCTTGGCTTTGTCCGTCTGATCAGTGATGGGGATGGTAAATAAAAGGTCCAAACTACCAAAGGCTATCCTGTCTGCATGTTAAATAATTATTACAATCTAGTAGAGCAGAGTTGCATCGCCTCTCACTGAGGTGGCTCTAATAACCATAATGTGCTGATGATAGTTTTCATTTGCGTTCCAGTGTTTTTTTAATGAGTTGAGCTCGCTATGAGGCAGTGCCTTATTCATATTAATAAATGCTTCGAAAACAACTACGTGGTGTAATTGTCCAAAACCCTTCAACTAACTATTATTGAAAATCAGAACTAGTTTACTGAAGTTGCTGTGTACTCTGTCTGAAATTTAAATATTTGCAAAAATCAAGGGCGATAACTTTGTAAACCACTCCTCAATTGCTCCCATTGTCAAACAAAACCGAGACCTTAATAATATTACCCTAAAAAGCATGGAAAATCAAATGCTATTTATTACAATCATCGTGAAAACAACAACGCCCCTTAGTCAGAGGACAATATCCTCTTTGTTCAATTAGAATATTACACAGTAATTGATGATGTTTCAAAGGAAAGTAGGAAACAATCAGACGATCGAATTTTTCGACAATTTAGAGCAATAACTTGATACTTGTCTAACCTGTCTGAAATCCGTTTGATATAATTTTTGCAATAATCAAGGGCAATAACTCAGTAAGGCAGGTGTCAATTCTGCTCATTGTCATCTTGTCAAAGTTCATATTCATATAAAGTCTCATACTAAATAACGTGAAGATCGGAATCCGTTTGCTAAAATAATGTGTATACTCAATCTAAAATGTGCATATTGTTTCAATAATCAAGGGTAATAACTATTTAAAGCAAGTGTCAGTTTTACTCAGTATTGAACTTGTCAAAGGCCTTGTAGGTATAAGGCCAAACACCATACAACATTTAGTGGAAATCGGAAACCGTTTACTGCAGTTATTGTGAACACAAACAATACGCATTATCCCTAGCACAGGACAGAACAAAATTCATAAAAGATCCATAACTCTTGTTAAAATTAGTAAAGTATAACGTAATCAGTTCTTGATTCTGTAGTTTGATATTTCTTATACACATATAGGTTCCAATTATTGGAATTGTATTTGCCTAAAAGGACGTGTGCAAATTTCAATATTTTCCTATGACTCTTTGTTCATCGATTTTCATATAATGGCTTGGTACGAATGGGTTACCATGGGGCTATGTCCCCAGGAGTCAGAAGGACCCCGGTGCCGATGCTGGTTAAATGTTTGTATCTGCTTTTCATGCTCAATTAGTGTAAAACGGTGGTTTCAGGAAAGAACATTGTCTAAGCTTTATTCCAATATAAGTATATTTAACACATGTGACCCCTGGAGTAGGGTCAAATTTGACCACATGGTCTTGATCTGAACAAACTTGGTAGAGGACCGCACGCATATGGTAAATGTAAAATATTAAACGCCTGGCTCTTGTAGTTTCAGAAATGAAGATTGTTTTAAAGATTCTCCTATATAACTCTATGCAAAACTGTGACCCAACGGGGCGGGGCCAGATTTGATCCCAGGGTCACCATTTCAACAATTGTGGTAGAGGCTGATGTAACAAGCAATATATGAGAACTCTATGCCTTGTGATTTTGGAGAAGAAGATTTTTCAAGTTTTTCCCTATATGTCTTGGTAAAGCGTGCACAATATCCATATACAAACTGGATCCCGGGGCAGAGCCATTTTTGATTTCGTGAAAACAAACAAAAAATTATATACATTTGATAGTTCAGTAGTAAGCAATCAGTTCTTAAAAATGACGTCAAAATCTATCTTGGCGTTCTGGAGAAGAATATGTTTTTAATTTATTTAATTTCATTTTATATTGGCTATATTTAGCAACGGCGCCCATTTTGAATGTCGGATCGCCAATAAAAATCTTCTGTAAGGTTCCAACCCACTCCATAGGAAATATTATTAAAATTGGCTGAGCGATAATAAACGGGGGAAGGGGGCGGGCGAGGGGGGAGGAGGGGGGGTGGTGGGGGATAAAACAGATGCAATCAAGGAGATTTGAACCCACGACCCCAACAACTCTTCCAAGATCTTATGGATATGTAAACTCAAAAGCAGAATTATAAGCAATCAAATCTGACTGTTTAAAAATATTCGTCCGAGTTTTGTAGAAATTTAACTACTGTGTAAGCTTGGGTAAGATTGGATGAAAAATGCAGGGTCTAGAGTGTCCAAAAGGCGAAATTATACAAATAACTTACACAATATAAACGGTTTTAACCAGCCAAGCCAAAACCCAAAACTGGAACGTCGAATTAAAAGTTACCAACGCATATTTCGTTTTACGCATATTCAATCTCGGGTATTTTAAGTATCCGTGAATAAGCTATACTTTTAACCGGCACATATAAATTAATTTATGACTGAACACCTTGTAGCAACGCTAAATGTAAAAACGTCGCTAAATGTAAAAGTTGCTACACACCTGGAAAGAGATTGGAGTTTGAATAAATGATTTGTTAGTGTAATGTTGCCGTTATTTTGCGGGCCAGTGCTTTTAAACGCTGGTATTTCTTTCTTTGATAATAACTTCCGCACGCATGCACGCACGCTCGCACGCACACACACCACAAATAAAACATACATTCGGATTTAGAATCATTGTTCATATGCATATATAACCGGCAGAACTGGTGTAACACTACAGCATCGACACTGTTCTTAACCTAACAATTTAAAAATGTTACACAATTAGAGTTAAGGTACACCCTGTTAATCCCTCTTAGAACTGAGATTACAATGGGAATTTCCTAAATATGTCGGCTAACTCCGTAGTTAATCATGTGAACACCTGTTATTGTTTACGTGCTCTAAACTTGGTTTCTCTGGAAGTTTCTGGAAACTATGAAGTCTGGGAGTTAAGAGCTATTGCCATATTAGGGGAGACCATTCGTCGAAAGGTATTGTGGGTAATGTATGCATACAATGAGGTAATCACCATGGCGTTAACCTGTAGCTACACAGGTCGATGTCCAAATGTGAGTCATGACTAACTGCCGAAATGTAGACTGGGTAATCTTCTAGTATGGGCGCACGGAAAGTCTAGGGAGTAGAGAGTAAAGAGTGGACAGTCAGTTCCAATAGTCAGTCGGTCTTGTATCCACAAGATGGATCCCCGCAGTCTAAGATAGGGTGTGTGATAAGCTAGTATAGTAGGGCAGTTGTTCAGCGTTACATAATAATTTGAAGATTTGGACATTTAAAAGTTTATAAATACTATTATACTTTGTGAACCAACGACATTTAATAATAGGGACTATTTAAGTAGTTAACAAAACTGAAGTATTGAAACCAACTATACGAAACGGATATGTATATATATATAACAGGATGTTCATAGCGTATTATGAATGTGTAATTGTTCGGACTGTTTTATATGTACCAATACATTATAGAAATCACAACGCGAAGTCCAGACCTTGATATTAAATGTACCAAGCATTGCATACGACCCCGTAGTGCTACATTTTGGTCCGATTGTTGAACGCAGAACTGTGTCCGAATGTTGAACGCAGAACTTCTCCGAATGTTTAACGCAAAACTGGGTCCTAATGTTGAACGCTATACTGGCTTAGTACTGGAATGGAATGTTGAACGCAGAACTGGGTCCTAATGTTGAACGCAGAACTGGAATCAAAATGCAGAACGCAGAGCCAGCTTCACACGCACACAATGCGTTTCATTGTCAGATCAGCTTCCTTGCATGTTTACGACTATAATTATATCACGTCGCACTGGCATATATAGAGGATCTTACATCATTACTCAGTCATTATTGAATTTTTTAAACGAGTTGGCAAAATGATATAATGCGAGGCTCTTGTGATAGTGATGGACGCCTAGTATAGTGATGGACGCCTCGTATATAGTGATTGACACCCTCGTATATAGTGAAGGCCACCTCGTATATAATGATGGACACCACGTATGTAGTGGTGAACGCCTCGTATATAGTGATGGGCACCACGTATATTGAGATGGACAGTTCGTATATTGTGATTGACACTTCGTATATAGTGATGGACACCTCGTATATAGAGATGGATTCATCGTATATAGTGATGGACGCCTAGTATAGTGATGGACGCCTCGTATATAGTGATTGACACCTCCTATATACGAGGTGTCCATCACTATATACGAAGTGTCAATCACAATATACGAACTGTCAATCACTATATACGAAGTGTTCATCACTATATACGATGTATCCATCACTATAGACAAGATGTACGAAGTGTTCATCACTATGTACGATGTATCCATCACTATATACGAAGTGTTCATCACTATATACGATGTAGCAATCACTATATACGAAGTGTCCATCACTATATACGAGTACGAGGCGTTCACTACTACACACGTGGTGTCCATCATTTTATACGAGGTGTCCATTCTCAATATACGTGGTGCCCATCACTATATACGAGGCGTTCACCACTACATACGTGGTGTCCATCATTATATACGAGGGATCCATCACTATATACGATGTGTCAATCACTGTATACGACGTATCCATCACTATATGCGATGTGTTCATCACTATAAACGAGGTTTCCAGCACTATATACGTCGTGTCCATCGCTATATATGAGGTGCCCATCACTATATATACGATGTTCCCATCACTATATACGAGGCGTTCACCACTATATACGAAGTGTTAATCAACATATATCTTTATATAAGAGGTGTCCATCACTATATACGCGGTGTCCATCACTATATACGAAGTGTTTATCAAACTATACGAAGTGTCCATCGCTATATACAATCTATCCATCACAATATACGATATATCAATCGCTATATATGCACTGTCCATCACTATATACGAAGTGTTCATCACTATATACGAAGTGTTCATCACTATATACGAAGTGTTCATCACTATATACGATGCATCCATCACTATATACGAAGTGTTCATCACTATATACGAAGTGTCCATCTCTATATACAATGTATCCATCACTATATACGATATATCAATCGCTATATATGCACTGTCCATCACTATATACGAAGTGTTCATCACTATATACGAAGTGTCCATCTCTATATACAATCTATCCATCACAATATACGATATATCAATCGCTATATATGCACTGTCCATCACTATATACGAAGTGTTCATCACTATATACGATGCATCCATCACTATATACGAAGTGTTCATCACTATATACGAAGTGTTCATCACTATATACGAAGTGTCCATCTCTATATACAATGTATCCATCACTATATACGAGGTATCCATCACTATATACGAAGTGTCAATCACTATATACGAAGTATTCATCACTATTTACGATGTGTCCATCACTATATACGAATAGTCCGTCACTATATACGAGATGTCCATCACTATATACGCTGTGTCGATACTATACACGAGGTGTCCATCACTATATACGAATTGTTCATCACTATATACGCACTGTCCATCACTATATGCGAGATGTCCATCTATATATACGCTGTGACTATCACTATACACGAGGTGTTCATCACTATATACGAAGAGTCCATCACTATATACGCACAGTCCATCACTATATACGCGTGTCCATCACTTTATATGTGGTGCCCATCACTATATACGAAGTCTCAATCAGTATATACGAAGTGTCAATCAATATATACGAAGCGTCCATCACTATATACGCTGTGTCCGCCTCTATATACGAGGTGTCCATCACTATATATACGGTGTCCATCACTATATACGAAGTGTCATTGACTATGTACGAGGTGTCTTTGTCTATCGTATAAAAAATGTCCAACACTATCCAACACTATATATGTGGTGTCCATCACCATATACGCTGTGTCAAATACTATACACGATGTGTCCATCACTATATACGAGGTGTCCATCACCATATAAACTATATACATTATATACGTGGTGTCCGTCACTATATACGATGTGTCCATCACTATTTACGAGGTGTCCATCACCATATAAACTATATACATTATATACGTGGTGTCCGTCACTATATACGATGTGTCCATAACTATTTACCATGTGTCCATCACCATATACACTATATACACTATATACGATGTATCCATCACTATATACGAAATGTCCATCACTATATACGATGAATCCATCTCTATATACGAGGTGTCCATCACTATATACGAAGTGTCAATCACAATATACGAACTGTCAATCACTATATACGAAGTGTTCATCACTATATACGATGTATCCATCACTATAGACAAGATGTACGAAGTGTTCATCACTATGTACGATGTATCCATCACTATATACGAAGTGTTCATCACTATATACGATGTAGCAATCACTATATACGAAGTGTCCATCACTATATACGAGTACGAGGCGTTCACCACTACACACGTGGTGTCCATCATTTTATACGAGGTGTCCATCTCAATATACGTGGTGCCCATCACTATATACGAGGCGTTCACCACTACATACGTGGTGTCCATCATTATATACGAGGTGGCCTTCACTATATACGAGGTGTCAATCACTATATACGAGGCGTCCATCACTATATACGGGTCGTCCATCAGTATATACGAAGTGTCCATCACTATATACTAGGTGTCCAAGACTCTATGCGATTAGCCTAATAAATTGGCTCCTATGCATTTTTTTTTTATTCTGACGTTCTATGTAACTGCATATACGCCTAATTTCCTTTGCAAAAAACGCGACTGGAAAAAACGCTCGAACACCCATGTGATTTTCGAACGAAATTGAGCAGCTTATCAGACTTATGGGCGTAAACCATGACGATAATCTAACAAAATAATAAGTTATTTACCATTTACTTTCGGTTTTATTTTTTCCGAAGCATATTTTACATAATATATCGGTTTTTCGTAGATCGCTATACATGTGTATTGACAATATATTGACAAGTGCGCGTTTCTCCCAACGTTGCATGCGCATGCGCATAAGTACACATTTTCCACTGTGGACAACGTGTCACGAAACTGCGTTGTTTATAATGTACCTAGTATAAAGTTTTCAAGTCTTAGGTTAACAAAAGGTAATGGGCGAAGGGTGCCGGGATATTTATTATATATTACCCCTTCAGACATTCTCTTAAAAGAAAAATTAAAAAAATCTCGCTTGTTTTATAGCCTGATCTGGGGGAAAAAGCACCTAACCATAGACCTACTGTATGTCCATGACCTAACTTAAGCTTGTTTATTTTGTTTTGTTATGTTCATTTCATTTAGTGTGTAGGGGGTGGGTGAGTTTACGGGTGGATTCAGGGGGCGACCCACTAAACAATCTGTAAAATATGGAAATTTATATTAAACAAGAGCTTTAGGAGAACAGCGCAGCTCGACTATTCAGAGAATAATAAATGGTATAGCCAGTATATACCATCAGAAAACAAGGCTAAAACAATGTGAGGGGGTGGGGGTGGGTATAGAAACTCGGGCCGATATAAAAATTATTGTTAGAATCTCATACAAATTATAGTAAAATTTGGGGCAGGGTGACATTTCATTTATTTTTATCAGTTTTAATCCAAAGTTGCTGTCATTTAAAAAAAAATTGTGGTCGAAAGGCAACTCGGGGAGGGAGGTGATACCTGGCGATTTTTTATTGTGGCCTCATTTCAGGATGTTTTTTTTTTATTGATATTTCGTCTGTGTATCTGAATTTAATCTAAATTGCTTTATATGTATAAATGATTGCGTTCAAATTAAAATTTTAATATCCAATAATGGAAGATAAATGAAAACAATTTCCCTCCCCCCTGTCCTCCATATGAGGGGAGCCCATAAACCAATGGGGGGGGGGGTGCAGGGCGGGGGCGCATATTTATTGATATAGTTGTATATTTGATTAAACAAAACAACACGGACATATGTAAAAAAAAAAAAAAAAATCGGGTGGTGGTGGGATGGTTGTGGGGCGAAACATATTGATAAACTGATAAAAAAAAACAAACACAGATATATGCAAAAAAACAACAACATTCGGGTGGTAGTGATGATGGTGTGTTGGGATGGTTTGGGGTGGGGGGGGGGGGGGGGGGGGGGGGGTAACACAAATTGACCAAAACAACACAGAAATATGTAAAAAAGAAAAAAGTTTCCAGTAGGGGTGGAGGTGGGGGAGGGGCGTAATGGGTGGGGGTGTGCAACATAGCTTTATGTGTAAGAACTGACCAAAACAACACAGAAATATGTAAAAAAAAATAATATATATATCGAGTTTCGAGTGGAAATATAACAGCCGTAACTCATCCGTTACTGGTCCGATCTGGTTGGTTTTCGAACTTGGCCAGTAGAGATAATAAATATTACCAAAACAATACAGAAATATAAAAACATATATAGTTTAGTCTTGAGTGGGGGCAGGGGGTGGGGGGCAGTTTAGTGTGTGGGGGAGGGGGGGTGCGGGGGGGGGGGCATAGCAATATATGTGTAAGAATTGACCAAAACAACAAAGAAATATGAAGAAAAATAATTAAATGAGTGTCGAGTGGGGGGGGGGGAGGGGGGAGTGGAGGTGGGGGGTGGGGGGGAGCAACATAGCTATATGTGTAAGAATTGACCAAAAGAACAGAAGAATTGACCAAAACAACAGAAATATGTAAAAAAAAAATGGAGGGGGAGAGGGCTGTGTATAGGGTGGGGGCGGGGAGGAGGGAGCCCATGCCCAAATATGGGTGAAGTACAAATAAGATGCATAATGATATAAGATCCCAAACCAAAATTATAACTATATATACACCAGCTTACATGCAAACCTAGATCTGCCTTTATTGCACATTTTATGGGCCTTCACAATTTGGGTTCCATGGGAGCCCAGAATTTGCGGAAGGCAACATTACTTAAGCAACCCTTTACAACATACTACAAGGAAACCAAGTCCCAAATTTAGT
The DNA here is from genome assembly GCA_037043455.1 of Cyrtodaria siliqua. Lineage (NCBI taxonomy): Eukaryota > Metazoa > Mollusca > Bivalvia > Adapedonta > Hiatellidae > Cyrtodaria > Cyrtodaria siliqua. Next base: position 79,648 of record JAWPHD010009105.1, on the reverse strand, counting down.
TGAGCTAGGATGGGGCATTGTGATTTATAAAAAGAAATCGTTGTGTGTTTGGTAGAGCTGAACATGGTGATTTTGTGTTCGAAAACAATAACTCACTAGTATTCAAATCCCCCCATCCCCCCCCCCCCACCACCCCACCCCCAGGGTTTATGAGATGACGAGTTGTCCGTTGTCATGCCCGTCGTCGTCCTTGTGAACACTCTTGCAACTTCATTATTATTATCTTTACCAAACTGATAATTTTCATATATTTTATATACTCTTTATTACTGTAGAATAATGCAACGAATAAAACAAGTAATGTTAACAATACTATAAATAATAAAATATAACAAAAAATTTAAATCGGCATGAAATATGTGTAGTTTAAACACACTATGTACACACTGTTTTACGATTGTAGCAATAAACGGTTCTATTCTATTCTATTCTATCGACGGTGCATGGTGGGTTGCGTATGGTGATCTAATATGCGCATTGAACTCTGGGTAAGAATTTCAAACAAGATGGCGGTAAATTTGGATAATTCGGAAATGTGTCAATATATTCGTGATAAATTTGGATAATCTGAGATATTTCATCGTGGCAGGTAAATTTTGAAACACCAATCGACTCAAAAAAAAATCTTCTTTCAACCTATGCATATATAATATACAAACAATGCTGTTTAAAAGCGTGAAACCTTCCCAACAGATTCCGTTGGGAAAGTCCAGTCGTAAAATGTGCAATAATCAATACACGTTGATGCTCGCCAATACGAAAATTTTTAAAAGAGCATTAAACGTGTATTACTGACCCACTATAAAATAATAGAGGGTCACCATGTAACCGCTCTAATCCAATGAAATTTCTAGGATATTGTGCGAGGTGCAATACAAGTATGTGTTATGTTTATTTTTTAAATTGTGTTTTTGTTTGCCGAGATAGAGAGAAAAGGGAATGCTTACGGGAAAGGGCCCTATTCTTAAAAAATGAATACATCCTTATGGTTCTTCGATCTTGACTAAGTTTGGCGAGAATCGTACTATCAATACAATTCCGGATAAGTCTGAAATCGTTTCTATATATATATCTCATAATGTGACTTATTTCGTGTAAAACACTAGTGTATTACAGATGCAAATGAGGACAGAATCACTGTGTTTGTAAAGACCCAGCTGTATTCAAGTACCCAAAAAATGCATTCCGTTTGCATTCCGCTTGCATTCCGTTTAAAAGTCCGTTTATATTTCATTTTTAAATGCATTTTATAAAAAATGCAAATCATTTGAGTTCTTCGATGCATTCAGCCTTTATGAACGAAACTCTGCCTTCATTTAAATGCACGGAACGAACGCAATATAATGTGTTTGTTTAAATGCATAAACGAAGAAAATGCTACATCTCTTAAGATTAAATCACGCATGGTTATACGCATGATATCTAACCATGCGATTATTATCACGAACCGGCGACTTATGTTGATGTGATCATATTCAAGAATGTGTATTTTTGTTGACATTATTTGGTGGTGCAGATAATGATTATTTTTTTTCTTCCGGGTTTATTTTAGTTTCATCAAAAGTGTAACAAACATAACACTATATAACGATATACCGGCTGTTTTTTGCAAACATTATTTTAGTTTTATATTGAAATAATTTAAAGTCTGTGCTATACAAAAAGTAAATGTGTAATCGTGCTGCATCGGTTCTTGAACACCATTTTCACAATGTAATTATTTATATTAAATTACTGAAAAACGCCCTTCGTTTAATCGAAATTATAAATATCAACTCAAAAGGAAATACAGGAAGTTATCCGAAATAGCGAAAGGTCTTTGCGTTCGTTTCGTTAGTTTCGTTCGTTTTCAGCGTTTATCGTTTTAAAAAAAACATTCATCGTCCATTTTTAAAACGACAAACGCTAAAAACGAATGCAACGAACGAAACGAACGCAAATGCATTTTTAAAATATAGATCGTACAGCGTTCGTTCAATGTTCATTTGCGTTACTTGAACGCAACTGGGTCTGTATACAGAATTGTTTGCATGGTATATCATACGATACATTCAGACAATTTAACTATTTGTTATTATTTGAAAGTTTATGGACTTCATATGGACCGAAGCACCATACATTATTTGTTATATTATACCAAATCTGACAAACAAATTAAATCAATACGTTTTATGATTTATTTGACGTCGTTTTTTTCTTTTTCACACGTCCGTTAAAATAGCTATCGGACCGGGCCCGGTCTAGGACCGGATGACGTCACATTAAACAAAGAGTGGAATATGCAAATGAGGTATAATATTACTTTATAAAATGTAGGTTAGTAACGTTATATTTGGTTTAAGGTGACGCATTACTTGTAGCGCGAACGCGTTAAGCCGCGTTACGTACATGTAGCTGACGTCATTAACACATCAAACAACGTCGAAATTTCTCTTAGAAATGGCCGCGATATGTAAGGTAAATTTTCAACATTAAAATGAAACTACCACGTTGTTGATGTGTAATGTGTTATATAGAATCTTACATTCATGAATGTGTATTATTGACTTTAATAAACTCGTTGGATAAAAAGATACGAGGCTAGTATCCTACCATTTTATCCAACTCGTTTATTATAATCACTAATACACAGTCACTCATGTATTTTTAGTAAAGAATGCTTTAAATAAGATATTTGCACCAATGTTGTAATGGTGGGTCGAATCTGCAGGTAGGTGTCAACAACATGCTTCATCGTCGCATATTGTCTGTTCTTTGATTTAAAACCGGTCTGATGTCTATGGGCCTATAAATAAAGAAGTCAGTTTTATGATTTTTCGTACCACACCCACCTTAATTCTTTTTACATGGTATATATTTAATATTTTCGGGTACATGGTCGTAGGAACGTTTCAGTTATTGGAAGAGGAGGGTAGGGGTGTCTTTTGGAGAGAAAACATATTTGGCAAGCAAATCAAAAATAGAAACAAGTAAGTTTGTTTAAATTATTGGGGGGAGGAGACAGACTTCTCGACACAATATTTTAAAATCAAAATAAAACAACAATGTTATTCAATGACATCAATACATGCAACATTATGCAGGAAAAAGTGACCATTTTTTTTCTCTAATTATTGGGGGGGGGAGAGGGGGGGGGGGGGCGGGCAGAAGGCAAAGCAAAGCGTACTCTTCCTCCACCATCACCACATCCTACGCCTATTGGGTAGTGGACGATACGTGTATCTGTGTTAATTCATAACTTTTAAGTGACATAACAGAATCAGTATTTGATCAATAAATATAACACCTCCACATTCTGGTAGGGGGTAAACTCGGTGTTTTTGTTGATGCTCAGCCTTTAATACAAGTAATTTTTAGTGATCATCATAGTAAATGCTTTAGTTTTAGTGTATAGCTATGAATCATTTTTTGGTGCTATCAGATTTTAAAACATCAATATGGATATATATTCAATACAAAGTATGGTAAATTTTACTGTCATGGTAGATATTTTGATGGATTTCATCACAGAAGAAGATTTTTAAATGAATACTATTGCTTTCTGTTCATGATATACCATTTAATGTGGTATATTCAACGTAACGTTATTAATCTGGTGAAAAAGTTGACTCTCAACCGAGACTCGAACCCAAGGTCTCTAAGGACTTTTTTTCTAAAAATTGTGTAGATTCCTTAGCCTGGTCTTTTGTGGAAAAAGTGTGATAACTGACATTATCTGATTAATTTGTAAAAAATAAAGTGTTACAATATTAATGGTTAATTAACCTTATTAAACTCAAAACTCAATGCATATTTACTTTGTTAAAACAAATATACACGTTGTCAGCATAATAATTACGGTGGAAGAGGGGTAAATATTGTTTACAAAAAAAAAAAAAAAAAAAAATATTGTGGTGGAAAAAAAACACCATAAATCTGAATGTGCTTTTTTGTGAAGTAGCCAACAAAGAAGGAAAATAAGCTCTGTCTCTGTTTACCGTAACAGCACTACACCTACTGAGCTATCGAGGACATTATGGTGAGGATTCAATTATTCACCATGTAGCTGTATCCAGTATCATTGGCTGTTGATATTTTATTGCAGTCTAGTTAAAGTTATACTATTACAATATATATGACATACTAGAACCTGTCAAAATAATAAAATAATGCATACCTACTTTGTATGCAGGTAAACATGTCTACATTGATGTATTGTAGAAGCAGGTGTTTGTGAAGGCACAAACACATTACTCCATATGCACATTAAAGATCTCATTTAACATCTGTGTTAATGATAAATCAGTGATACAAAACACTCACAAAGCCTTCTTCGGAAATGAGGCTGCCTTGATATTAAATCAAAATTGATTGTGTTCAGTATCAGTAGAAAGAAATAGAATTATTCATTTTACCTACTACACAGTGATAATGTATATGTACCTATACTTGCCATATATTTTATATTTTAAGCATCTCATTCTGCATACCCTAGTATCTGAGTATAGCAAAAATCCAGGACAGATACTCATTAGATGATAACAGGAGCCAGCATTTGTGCCAGACCATAAAGGAGGTGTGACCATAGTCATGACAGCTTGCTATCACATGAAACTATCCATCTCGCGACTGTGTATTTAAGTTCTGCATTTGCAATTGGATAGTGATTTGGGATAAGCATGCTATTTCTACAATGTATTTCATCACTTATATCTGCCCATGGATTTCCTATCACATAAAAGACAGAACAGATTTAAGTATTAACTAAAGCACATATTATGTTGGGACCTTCTTAGATCAAGTTAATGGCTTACATATACAAGAACTGATCCTAATCCTCAACAGAGCGAACCTAAAACCTTTTATGCAAAAATGAAAACAATAATAATTGTGAAACATAATACCATTCTATATTTTCTTTAAACCACTGAGCACTGTTGGTATAATTATGTTAAAAGTGTCCTAAACTGACATCGTCACAGAGAAACTTTTATATTGTATCATCAGCTTTTATGGGGTTTATGTGATAAAAAGAATCTCACAATATATTGCTTTAAAAAAAGGAAAACAAATGACTATTGATCTACCCTATATTGTTAAGAGCATGCAATAGGAAACACACTTATTTTTCTTTTTGGCCTAAGATAGCAAGTTTCATACTGACAGACATACACTTGATTGTCATTGCCATAAAGGGACACGCGGCGATCTTGAAGTGTGTATCAATTAGCGTCTGACATAAAATTTAATTTAATTTTAAGTTTAATTTTTTTCTTATTATTCGACCAAAGGTTTAAATATACTCGGTAAAACAAGTTTTGGACCAGGGTATATAAAGTCATATAAAATTAAAACTAGTGGACAAAATTTAAGTATCTTTTTTTAGTAACCAATGTCTACCCTACCCGGTTAATTTGGTACCAGAAACATTAAATTCCAAACAAGATTTGATTTAAAAAATATATCGCGAACACACAAAGGGTCTGTAAAAAATGTTGCAAAGTCCATAGTAACAGTTACGGACACATTCGAGTAACCAATAAAAATATTTTTTTTTTTTCGCAAACTTTCATTGTAAACGATAATTATTGTTGATTGTTGATCTATTGTCAATTATCAATTGAGATAATAAGGGTTATGGTCGAATGTCATGGTTCAGCGATCATTGTACGGGTTCGAACACTGCCATGGTCCAAAACTTCTTTTACAGAGTATATAATATTGGTAATAACCAATAGTTAGTAATATGCAAAAACAAAGTAAATTTGATTAATATAAATGACTGAACAATTGGATGTATGTAGAAAAAAAACCGGGACGCCAGGAGTTTTTATATAGAAAAATAACAAGATTGCGATGTGTCCCTTTATATTTAGAATTGTATTATCCAACGACTCGACTGCTTACAGATGTGAACTGCCATCCAAAGTTGGTTGTAAATGCCTGACAGAATACTATCAGTCTCTTTGTTCTACTAATATTCACTCAATTTTGAATATCATGGCAGCCTCATTTCAATGGAAGAGTTTATTTATTATTCTAATACACCCGCACTATATAGCCTAATTTGAAATATCTCGTTATATTGAACGATATATCACTGTAATTTTTGCAACGTTAGGAGAATAAGCATTGCGCATTGCTCATTGCGCATTGTAACGTACGCAACGTTAGGAGAGTAAGCAAAGCAATGCGAAAGATTTCAGATGTGTGCGTTATTTTCACATTTTAGGAGTATTAGAAAAGAAATAGAACATCGTTTACGGTGAATTATCTTTCTTAAATAATTAGAGATATTGTATGGCTGATTATCACAGCAGTTCACAGATATTTAATGTACACAGCAGGATATTGAACCTCCCCCCTCCTGGACACAGTACCAACGGCTTTACATCCCCTCCAAATGATTGCATACTTTCACAGTACCTTGCCCGGGTAAGATAATACGGGAGTGCATTTGATATACCTTGGATGTGGCCCCACTGCGGATTGAACCCATGACTTCTATGACGAGAGTCAAGTATGCTATCCACTCGACCAGCGCAAGTACAAAGTAAACTTATTTGTTATTTAACCTTTGTGTCACATTAATATAACTGTTTTAAACTAACATCATCAAAAAAATCAAGTCTGTTCGGACCAGACTTGATTTTTTTTATGTTAGTTTAAAAGTTATTTAACCTTCGTGTCACATTAATATAACCATTTTAAACTAACAGGACCAGACTTGATTTTTTTTATGATGTTAGTTTAAAACAGTTAATATATGAATGTGACACAAAGGTTAACTAACAAATAAATTTACTTTGTACATCGACTGACCCGACAATATCAAATATGGTCCATGTAAAATGAAGGTGGATGGGGTGCGAAAATTCATAAAACTGATATAACTTCCTTATTTATAGGTCAAGAGACATCAAACCGGTTTTAAATCAAATAACAGACAATATGCTGTTCATCAAACCACACAATAGGAGAACATCAACGATAAAGAGAGTTGTAACGCTCACCATGATGTTTGACCAGCCATTATAACATTGGTGCAATAATCTTAATTAAAGCATTTTTCCAAAAAAAAGTACACGAATTAGATCAATAAGATCGTATTGCATCGGTCACACCTTTTGTATGTTAGTTATGAGTGAAACTATTTTTTTTAAAAACATGACGTTCTCAAATTTAAAAACACCTTGTTGACACCTTGACCCACAATGCCTCATTAAAAATGCCACCAGCCTTAGCCTGACCCCACGAAGAGAGAGTAGCGAGCGCAGTAGGGGAAGGGTACCAGACTATCGGTGCATTAGGTTTTGTTTATTTTCAATGAACAATAGTTAATAGTTAACTATTAGTTAACTAATATATACTGTAGAAAAGAAACACTAACATAAGATCAAGTCAGTCGGGTTTTACTACAACATATTGTCTAACAGTTTCAAAAGATAATCGAAAACGTGCAACTCTTGTGAAAAGACCCTCTTCTATACGGCTGAGACATCCTGAAAGAAATATAATAATAAAATAATTGACTGCTATTTAATAGAATAAAAGTATATTTTGTCCATTTTATATATCTGATATAATCTCTGATAGTGTACTGAACATATTTTGAAATGATTTACTGTGTAATATGAAGAGTTCATTACATTAGATAGAGATCGTTTCCATGGATAAATATATTTGTATAAAAGGTCCAACTGCCGTATAAAAGCCACTAGATGGAGCTGGGGCAGGTTTTTCATTTAAATTTATACATGGTTACATCAGGGAGACCTTTTTCAAAATATTGAAAGTTCCACCTCATAAAACAATTCAATATTTGGCACAGAAGTAAACTGATATTAAACAAGTGTATTGGTAAAAACATATTTGTGAAAAAGTATTTCTTATTCGTAGTTTCAATTTTTTTTAAACCCAACTGACAGAAATTTGAAAATATATGGGAAAAGCCTGTGGGGTTATGAACTGAGAAGTGTACACAACTACACTTGGTAGTATTTACAGCAGACGACACTCAGCGTTATGGCTTAGAGATATACAGAAGATATAATTGTGTGTAAACCTCTGTAGCAGAGATGGGATGTTTGTATCTGTGACTATTCATGTGGTCCAGATAACAAATCATCCCTACCATGATCACATCAGAATAAAAAACATCACTATGCGCTTCTATATATCCCACCCATGCAAACTGAACATTCCCACCTCAGACTCAGTGATGTATGTTCCTTAGTCATAACTATATACAATGTAATTCCTTATCTTACTATCCATCATCCATTCCTAAACAATAATTTGTACAGTTATGCTTTATTTTGTATATTTATTCCCAAACACAATGCCATCCTAACATACATGTCCAAATTAAACGCATATCTTGTGTACTGCAGTATATATACACTGTTTCTGCAGACCAGCTATAACTGGCAATTAATTTTCATTTAACACTGATAACTTGAAATATTTGCTGGCAGCGTTAAGTTCTGTTAGTCATTAGATTACATTTGCAAAAAGATCATAGCAATTATCTTTTATATTATACACAGTGCAGTGGATATTAGAGATGAAAATAAAAGGGTAAAACATGAATTAATAATACAAAAAAACTGTCACAGCTCCAATAAAATAAGCAGAAATTATATACTAGTAGTTTGGAGTCATTAGATAGAAAAAAAGTATTGGTTTGTAAGTACATTTTTCTGTCGTCTGCACACTCTACATCCAGTGAGAGTTGTTTACATATTGTGTTATTTTTAGAGTCCTTCACTGTTACTGGCTTATATAGCTGGTGTAATTGATAAGACACACCTCCAATTTCTCCCTGCCAGGGTAGGGAATGTTGCCCCTTTAAGTGGTAAAGTGGTAGATTAAAGCCCAATATTCAATTTAGTTGTATTCAAACTATTATTTTACAGAGTTAAAATATTTGTTACATCATCCATGATACCCCCGCTTGGAGATTTCATTTGCCTTGGTAAAAACGTGCTCCACCACTTACACCTTAAACATATACTGAAAGGAAAAAGAAACACATAATGGGTATTTCCGCGATATATTGTATGTTTAGTATGCTACTGCTAATCGAATGGTACAGTTCTACATTAGGCCTGTCCTTTCGGAAAAAAAGTTTAAACAACACATCAATGATTAAACCTTTAAAGTTTCATTATCGACAGAATGCGTATTTGGCTCAAGCAGGTCAGCAAACTTAGGATTTAAACGTTGCAATCTCTTAACATTAAACAAAATACTGAAATGGCTTGACTTTTTCAAGCGAAACTTCAACATTTATGAATTTCATGTAACACAGTATACTTTGATTAAAAGGTCTACTACGTGACAGAGTTGTCCTTTCTGTAATTCACTGTAGCCCCTTTTTGTACAAAACACGTTGTGATATATCTGGAATATTACGTGGAAATAGGTATATATAATAGTGTAGTATAGGCATTTTTTTGATTATGCGTTTCTTTTTCCTTTCAGTATATATGTTCAGAGTAGAGGCTTTATAAAGACATTTACGGAGTTTTACTGATGTATTTTTTCTCCATATGCCACGAATAATTCAATTGTATGTAGTAAACCGTTCCCGTATTATTTACATTGTCCCGTTTATTGGCATGGCAATAGGGCAAGAGTGAGGTTTGGTGCAACCTAGAACCTGGTTTCGCCTGCCAAGTCATTGAGTACCTTCTTTGTGGCTTTCTAGGCTATTGTGCTTTTGTATTTATAATACACGAGCATCTTTGTGTTTAAATTATTGCCTATTTTCATTTATTCGTTAGCAAAAATGATATAATGCTAGGCAAGAGCCTCGCATTATATTTTTTGCCAACTCGTTTAATAAATTCAATAATGAATGAGTAATCATGTAAGATCCTCTATATGTTTTGAATACATGTAGCTCTGTTAACAAATAATTTGCCATTTCATTAAATAATGTTTTCGTTCTGGACAATACCAAAGTGACTGAATTGTTGTATTTATGGCCATATAATCATCCGTAATTGTCTGGTGTATCGATTTCGACAGGATGCGTGTGGTGAGTGGGTGGTGAGATTCGAGCATTAAGGTTCCCAATGGTAACTGTATTAGCGATCTGTTCCTGAATTATGCGGAAACTATTTAAAAGGTTACTTTGAAGCATTTTTAGTAATATTTTTTAATAAAATACATATGTATTTTTGTAGTATGTTCTGACGAATGCTCCCGAAAAAGTTGTGATCGTACAGTTATACATACTTTATATAGTGAATATTTTAAATATATTTTCATGAACCAGTTGTAAGTCATAGGCTTTGTTTAAATCCAAATTAAAACAAAGTATTCGTGAACATACCTTCCCCGCGGTCTCCCTAATATCCTGTTCCTTGCTGACAGCAATATCTTTGATATCCACTTAGCGTGTAGCAGATATAATTCCATCCAAGGTATGTACATTGGTAATTAGCGTTACACGATCCAATTCCATACGAACCGTTGGGGCATAGATTTTGCGGTTGACCTTAAATGTATAGACATGGTGAAATTGCATTTGTACGTGGCAGAGACAAAACGATTCAGTAACTTATTTTGATACTATAAACATATAGATGATGTGTCACATGGTCCGCTTTATTTCATTTCTATAAACGAACATAAGGATTGCTCGCTGAAAGACAATTCATAATCAGTCAATATATTATTAGCTAACTGGAAACTCTAAATAACATACTGCGACTTTGAGTCATGACGTCAATAAAGTTTTGAAGATGTTGAAATCAATTTTCCAGTTTACGGGTCAATTTTTTCCAGGGATTAATCTGGCCATCTCGTACTTTCCACGGGATTACAATGTCACTGTTCACCCACTATATATTAGTTATATATGCGAAGGATGAAACCGGCCCGGCCCTGATCTCCCTTAAACTATGTTTGTGCTTTTACCCAACTTTTATCTGTAACTTTTTTAAGAGGAGATATTTGAGAGGGTGAAATATCTCCCCGCCCAACCCCGCATCAATATTAGGTTTATTAACTATGTTTCTCACAAACTCACTCAACTTCATAGTAATGTCAAATCACTCGGTCTTTTCGTACAGGCCGTAGGCAATCGGAATTTGTTCGTCAATTTCCTAAACCAATCGGAACTGCCTCGTCGGATTCCGTCACTCGGGATTCCGACTCGGAGAGTACTCGACGCCATTTTGAACTATTTTCAAGAAACGACAACTCTGCAGTAGCGACCTCTTCAATTATAAGATAAACAAAATGGCGACAGCTGGCAAGTTCCGAACATGCGGTACATATTTGTTTGTTTTATCAGGGAGTATTCATAGAGATTCCTGATATAATAATGTATTCATACTAAGGTAAACAATATGGTGATTCCCGTTAAACGTGGGCGCTTCTTAATTTATAAGAGTTTCACCTGTTCTAAGTTCATCTAAAACTAAATAAAGTGCGAGCACATGCCATGGCCAATGGGCATCATGATCATGGTATCAATGATCTGATCATACGCTCCACCAATATATACAGGGCAGGGTAGAGCAGGGGTGTCATTACCTTTATAAGTAAGTGGCACCCAGAGCAGAATAGCCGGGTATTTTTATTGATACTTGTATAAAATAGTAGTAAAAGTATTCATAGACATAGTCAGTGACGGTGAAATCATTTGTACAGACGGAATTACGCTGAAAGAGACAGTGACATGGTTTATAACTGCAACTTGATACTAAAAGGGATGTTGAAATTGTTTATTTAGTGGAATTTACACAAAAAGAGACAGTGAAATTATTTATACGTATGGATTTATACGAAAATTGACAGTGAAGATTCTAAACATGCGGATTTACGCTGAAAGCGACAGTGGCGTTGTTATGTGGATTTACACTGAAGAATCAGCAACGCCATTTATATATGTGGATTTTTTTATATATTTTAGGAACATAACCCATAACGTCGCAAGCGTGGTTTTTTTAAAATTGAGAAAAAATGCAGTAAAACATTCATTTCATAATTCTATCTTTGATACTGTTTACAGTAACTAATGTCAACCCATGCATTTAAAAGCGTTCTTATATTTTTCTTTTTCATTTTTTTCTTTCTATTGACTATTTTTTTCTAAAATTGATAATTGAAGTTACTATATATGCAAATTTATCCTGAAATTAACAGAGAAGTCCCTGAATTCACCTGAAATTAACACTGACGTTAAAATACTGTATCTGAAAATGTTTACCCTGAAATTAACACTGAAGTTAAAATATATATATGTGGCGAATTTACCTTGGAAATATTAAACAGTGAAGTTTTTATATGCAAATTCAACCTGAAATTAACAGTGAATTTACTATATGTGGATTTACACTGGAAGAGACGGTGACATCATTTATATGTTGATTTACGCTGAAAGAAACTGTGACGTCATTTATATACGTGGATTTACTCTGAAAGAGACGGTGACGTCATTTATATACGTTGATTTAAGCTGAAAGAGACTATGATGGTTTATATATACTATATGCACCAAATTAATTCTGTTTAAATTGTACAAAACAAATGAACGGGACAGTCACTAATTTTTTTTAATGCTGCCTACAGATACATCGTATGATACGTATCTAGTAGAAGGTTGCAAGCCCTTGTTAAAGCAGAGGAAATTATTTTAGTATTTATAGCAATAGGTTACACATTTTATATAACCATACCTAGAAGTTACTGGGCCCAAAAAAAATTAAGAAATGTTACATCTGAATGCTGAGAAGGTTGATTCCGATTTACTGCATCCGTGGCTTGGATGGTTTGAAACCTATACTCTCTTTCTGCGAGTTGGAATAAATAAGAAAGCGTGTCCTTTCAGATGGGCAGAAGGTATACACTACTATTTCTACCCAGGAAAAAGTGGTGTGCCCCCACCATGGATGATATCTATCATCATATATGGCCTAACATGTGCTAAAAATGACGTAAATCATTCAAACAACCAGCCAACCGATTTACTGAACCATCCGGTTCATGTTGATGACCCTCATCTTACGGATGTTGCCAGCTATCCGTCAGATGACTCCCATCAGCCAACTCACATCTAAATCATTTCATGCTTAAATGTTATATTAATTGCATAAATAAAATTATTTATTTATTAGGCACATATTTATATTTGCTTTATATTATAAGCACAACCAATAGGCGTCAGGGTTGTCATTAGTAGCCAATTGCCGATCAAAATTATCGGTTAAAATGGTGTTATCATCAGTTAGTTTTATAGTGATTATTACCTTAATTGTAACATAACACTTGGTTGAACATCTAGTGTAAACACCTAGTCTATCTTATAATGCATGATAATTTATGTATGTATATATAACGATGTACGTATGTACAAGTTAAATAAAATATATGTTCTGTTCTGTTCTGTATTATCACCTACCAGAATGCAGAATGTTCACGGTAACTGATTGATCAATTTATTTTGATGTTACGTTATCAGAATTGTGAAATGTTCAACAAGATCATTATTAGTTGACAACAAATATTATACTATATTAACACTTACCCGAAACTGTCAGTGAACATACAACCAACAACAATAACACTACTCGCAGAATCGCCATGGTTATCCCGGTACGTGTTAAGCAGTGGGTGAAAACGCAGTTACTGGTTTTGTCCTTTATAGGCAAACCTCTAACCGCACAACGAATGTTATTGCGAAACAACGCCTGATGACAACCAGTTAATTAAGATGTACCATTAGAATCTTAAAAATGAAATAAAAAATTGTTTATGGGTCATACACACATTTACACTTATAAAACCGGATGATCCATCGAGAAATGCACGATATGAAGGTAAATAACAAATTAAAGATGTCATTATTAATGAAGAGAATTAATTAACTCATTTGCTAATTATCACTTAGTTTAAATTACCACATGTTAAAACATTCCCATTGGGTGAGATTCTGTTGATGACGTTGTTTGTTTTAACATCCTATTTGATAACGGACGTGTTCTGATTTTAAATTAAAGCTGTATTAGGCGGAACTGTTACCTTATGAAACACAAACAAATTGAGTTGACAAATACAACACAACAACCATTAATATGAATATTTACTGAATAGAAACAGGATGTTTTGACGGAAATCCATAGCGGTAAAAAATATGAACCATTTCGCGGGATTTTACGGTGGTACGTTAAAAGGTCATGCGTCCTTAACGTACCACCGTAGGATTAAGCTCCAAGACCACACTAAAATTATACTTGCTGGTAAGACGGACTCGTTCCCGACCGAGCTATACGGGATAGTTCTGGGATGCAATACATACTGTGCGTGGTCTAGTGGTAGAGCGCCGAACTCAGAATCGAGAGGTCGTGGGTTCGATCCTCGTCGCGGCTACGTTATTTATCCTTGAGCAAGATAATTAATCCACATTGCTAAGTACTGGCTCTACCCTGGAAGCCATCGAGAGTGATTTATCTAAGTTGCAATAACTTGTTTCGCAATCGATGTAAAATAAATATGTTTAAACTAATACATACTGTAGTGAACACGTTATGCGCTATTGTATATCACGTGAGAAACGCAAATGTAAATAAAGCGGTCACAGTATGTTAACAAACAAGAAATAAAATCGATGTTGTTTTTTTCTAATTAACTGATTAATTACTTCATACCTAGTTGGGTCTATGCTAACGTTTCTATGCATACATTTTATTGAATGATCAAAGTACTGCAAGTACTGAGAATGCAAGGATTGATAGGAGAGACGGTATGAATATTTGCACGATTACATAGTTTCAGCCAATTTGGCGATCTTGGGCGACCTACAAAAATCTTAGAGGGTCGATCCATTCCAAATATATGGTGATCAATTGTCATTAAATTGTTTCAACTCTAGACTAGAATATTATTTTATAAAATTGCTGATAGATAGACATATTTGTGTTTTATGGCCAAATTGTCACTCAAGATGACCTCCATGTCTAAAATTATGTCATTTACAGAGTGGCGTGTATTAATTCGTCTTCCGGGAACAAGACGCACTAGAGGGCCTGTATCACTCTACTGGCTTGAACAGTCTAAGACCTATTCGAAAACATTTTTTCAAAAAATCAAGGGCTATAACTCTGATGTGTCTAGTCTGATGCAACTAGTTTTGAACTTGACAAGCTTTTATTAATATAAATATATTGACTAAATTTAGTAAAGATCGAATAAAATACATGTTCAGGGGACAAACATAGGACATTGCCATTAAATCAAGGGAACTTTTGTTTAATATACGATATATGTAGTTTTCAGTATGGTACACGATTTCGTTAATATCAAGACTGTGACCAAGTTTGGTAAAGACCGGATGCACAATAAGACGGCTATATTAAGAGTTCGCATGGCAAAATATAGGATTTTCCATTAAATCAAGGGCAATAACACTGAATTCTATAACCGATATGGGTTGTTTTCAAACTTTTCTGAGCCTTCATTAATATAAAGTCTCTAGCCAAGTTCGGTAAGGATCGGATGCAAAATGAAGGGGCTAGTGTTCAGATTGCAATCTATAGGACTTTCAATTAAATCAAGGGCAATAACCTTTGCGTTTATTATCTGATATGGGTGGTTTTCAAACTTGTCTAAGCTTACATTTATATAAAGACTCTGACCAAGTTTGATAAACATAGGATGCAAAATGAAGGGAAAACTAGTGTTCAGAAAGCCAAATATAGGATTTCCCATTAAATCAAGGACAATAACTCTAGCGTTCATTATCCAGTATAGATGGTTTTCGAACTTGTCTGACCGTTCATTAATATAAATACTCTGACTAAACTTGATAAATATCGGATGCACAATGAAGGTGCTTGTGTGTACACAAAGCAAACTATTGTGTGTTTTTTATTAAATCAATGGCAATAACTAGCGTATCGAACTTATCCGAGCTCTCATGGATATGAAGTCACTGAACAAGTTTGGTAAAGATCGGATGTATAATGAAGGTGCTAGAGTGTTAACAACAAAAGGTCAAAGGGCATATGACTGTTAATCTGTTATAACGGCTTTAAATCGGTTACAGAGGTACGAAGTCACAAGTGTTATGGAACCTACTATGCATACTAAATTAGAAGCCAGTTATTTGTGGGCAATTCTTTCCCCAAAATATTGCCTCGAATAGTACAGGAAAGAGAAAATAAGAGAAATAATAAACATTTTAAAGACTTTGATTAAATTATCAACAGATATATAAGACCGGTGAGAATGGTAGAGCAACTATTAAGTAACAAAGCAATTTCTATGTACATTTTATAGACAGACATTCTATAATCAGGGGTCAGTGGCGTAACCTAGAAAACGCCTTCTACTGCAGGGACAAATAATTTAACAAGAGGCACTACCCGTTGATTCAACTTCCCTATGTCTGTACCATACATTACTGTACTTTACTGTAGTATTTTGATAAGAAATAAAAATACAAATTTATAGGTGGAAAAAAGAACTGAAATTGACTATAAGTACATACACGGGTAAAAGTGGTCATACTTTTGATAAAAAAAAACAACAACAAACAGAACAGAACAGAACCTAGCTGGACGAAGTAGGTTAATGTGCCGCAGCCATTTGCAGTTTCAAGATTTAGTCATTTTTGAAATACATATTTACAAACAAACATTAAATCGTTTTGTAAGTACAGTGCCCGAATTCACCAAACATTACTGAGACAAATAATGGGCTTAAGACTCCATAATATATTTTTGAAAAAGGACATAAAAAACATTTTTTAAAACATGCATGCAAATAAAAATAAACATCCTAACAAAATGCAACTCGGTTTAAACATTTGTCATTATGGATGAAAACTAAGATAATCTGGAGCTTGACAATTGTTATGAAAGAATGCTGATAATCTGGAGCTTGACACATGTATGAATGAAAACTAAGATAATCTGGAGCTTGACAATTGTTATGAAAGAATGCTGATAATCTGGAGCTTGACACATGTATGAATAAAAACGCAGATAATCTGGAGCTTGACACATGTATGAATGAAAACGCAGATAATCTGGAGCTTGATATAGTTTATGAATAAAAACTCAATCTGGATCTTGACACACTGATTGATTTCATGGTAAAACAACTTTACAAATGAGATCAGTGAAAAAAAAACGGTTTCTAATAACATTCTAACGTCAAGTAGTCTTGACGTAGAGACACTTGTTAACTTTCCTGCACAACTAGAACATGAACTCTATAAGCTAAGAAAGTTTTGATCAAATCCGAACTAAAATACAGAAGATATAAAGATAACAAGATTTATATATATACTATATTCCAACAGATTAACAATCCAGTGGTGTCTAAACATGTTTCTTTATTTCATCTTATCATTAATAATAATTCCCTGACATCGTCAATCATTAAATCCCTTTTGAAATAGTTGTTGCTATATACAATTATACACAATAAAGCAATATTCATGTTGTTTTCACGTTCTATACAGGAGATATATAACGATAACAAGATTTCAATATATATTATATTTCAACGCAATAACAATCCAGTTGTATATAAACGTGTTTCTTTATTTCATCTTGTCATTAATAATAATTCACTGACATCGTGAATCACTAAAACGCTTTTGAAATAGTTGTTGATAAATACAATTATACATAATAAACATATTGAAACAAATATTCCGCCGGAAATCTCTTTTAATTCGGGTTGACTGAATCGGCTCTTTGCCCAAGTATAACGTTATATTTGATGTCAACCCAATGTGCGCGTGACGTCAGATCGTCTTTCTGCCTTTGCAAAAACTCACTTGAAAAAAAATCGCCCACAACTTGTACATAATGAGATTTTCGTAGAGTTGCTCGACCTATTTATTTGCATTATAGTTGTTTTCAGCATCCAATACGTTCGTCTAGCATAAATCAGCATACATGTACGACTTGAAGCCTCGATTTATGAGGAAAAAAAAGAAGGTTATCCGCCAGATAGCGATGAGGTGGTGCCAAAAGCAATGACTATGAATGCAAGTTGATAAATCAACCAAGCATTCAAAAACTAGTAGGCAAATATAAGTATCCCTATGACAGTTGTCCATATTGCATAAAACAACGCATTCCCATATTCAGATTTAAAAACGTGTTCGTATTCCTATGGTAACTAACTGTGAGCTTCTCGATGCAGCTTTATGTTGATAATTTTATGAAATAGAGTTTATGTTGAGTGTTGGCCAGAAAGCACTGTTTATGCATTTGATAGTACATCTCAGTATCGAGTACCCAGTATTGATAATCCGTTCTTTGTTCATATTGTCGTTAATACTTATCCACCAGAGCTTACGTTAAATAAAGCCAACAGTTCTGATATCATATAAACAATCGACGATCTTCATATTTCGATTTCAGATAATTGCATACATACTTAGGGAGATGATATTAAATTTGACATTGTTAACTAGCCACATTTAGATGGAGTCTTACCTCTTTCTACATCTCCCAGCTCATTCGATTTTCAAGGGCTTCTAACGATCTTAAGAACGTCAGTGATCGAAATCTAGTTATTACATGTCAATTTCTTCAGTAAAGGTTTCGTTATCACACACTATGTAGATCGTTCACCTCAGCGAAAACCTATGGACCTAAAAACATTTCTGCGCCTAAGAATATCACAACATTGATTTTATGGAGATTGTTGATATCCATAAGACCAATACATTGATGCTTGCTATAAACATAGACGCATATTTTTTCATGCCATTGTAAACGATAATTCTAAAATACTAAAATTATTTATGAATACAAATGACAGATACAAAATTCGAACAGGAAATACAAGTCAGCATATATTTATTCGAACAGACTATAAAAATAAAATGAAATTGATTGTGACCAAAGAGCTTCCGAAGTTTGTAAATCACTCAACAATAGGAGTCAGTTGTGATAGTCCTTGTCGCAGAAGAGTTCTTTAATTACTTTTATATTTTAAAAGTAGATCAGAATAACGATAATAAATCTTTGCAAATGATTTTAGAAGTGTATTGTTACCGTAGCCCTGCTGGAGTAGTTTTTTAGTTATACAAATGTTACGAATATTAAAGTCCTCAACACGATTACAAGCTCTAGAGAAACGAATAAGTTGGGAAACATAGACCCCATACGCAGTACCTCGGAGAACATCCCTATCTAAATGTGGATAATTAACAATATGAAAATTAAAATCGCCTCTCTTTTCGTAGATTTTACTAATAATTTCGCCATTTTCAATAGAGAGATGTAATTCAATAAAAGAAGCGACAGTATCATAAATGCTAGCTTTGTTGAGTTCCTTAGGAGAGATATTTTAAGCCATAGTAGAAAAGAAAGGATAAACAACGTTCATTATGTCATCCAAATAACTAGATGTGTCATTAAAGGCTTCAATTATATCTGCTTTAGGATCGGATGAAAGACTGAAAGTGAAATCTCTTCCAAAGTCATACAAGAACAAATCTGCGACAAGAGAGCTCTAGATATAAAGCATTGACGTAATGTAAGCGTCAAACAATAATTACATTATTAGCTGCTTTATCAGCAGGAACTAAAACAAAGTTATTATGAAATTCTTGAATTTTCGATTTTAAATTAAGAAAAAAAAACTAAGTCTCGGAGGAAGTAAAGTGGGGTTGGCGTTATAAAAGTTAATCTGTTTATCTATAATTTAAAAACATGACTTGTTCCAATTAGCAAGAGAGTTTGGGTCCGCATGTTGTCTACGACACCATTTTATACTAAAATCATTAACGGATTGGGCGATCTGAACACGACATGCATTACAATCAATAATTGAAGGTAATCTATACTTAGGACATTTAGAAAACAGAATGGAATCAACTACATGATTATTTCGAAAAATACTTGTCATGTCAATGAAATCAATACCCGTATTAAGTATTTTAGAAAATGTCTGACGGGATCAGTCTCCTTGTCAATATGGGTTCGGAGAACATGGTGTGGGTAGCTTTAAATTAGGGAAGCAGTGTTATAAAATCTGTATGAATGAAAATGTTGTCTGCTTCCTCGTCGATAAATCTTTGTGAAAAAATGGACAAAAATGTAAAACATGAAAGCATAGAATGCTTTTGAGACTGTTTAAAAAGAGAAAGCAAATCAGAGACTGGCATAGTTACACGCGATATACGTTTGATGTTTGACCATGTGACCTAGAGTTACGCTTTCGAATCGAAAATATAGAAGAAATGTCAATATTAGGATCTTTTGAACTAATTCGTTTTTGATAATTATTGTCATTAAGACCGACTGGATATGGCGTCTGCATGTTTTTCTTCCATTTAAGTTCTGCAATATGCTTTGTTTAAAAGGCTTTTAGTAGCATCATTAACATAAATTATATCTTCAACCAGTTGAACAGTAACGTTGCGAAAAGTATGACCTGACTGACGAAAGTGTTGAAACGTGTAATCTTTTAACTTTTTAGGAGTACCTGCATTACATTTATGTTCACAAAATCTAACTTTTAAAGTAACAGGTCATTAACTTGCGTTACGGAACACAGCTAGTCACAAAATAGTTTTGTCTAACCTCATTTACGTATGAGTATAACCCATTACTTGTAAATCCCTATCTTACTGCACAGATGTTCAAACATTGCAGCATGCCGCTGCTGTAACTGCAATTTCTGTTTTGTCAATCATATAACAAGGATTAAATGTAGATTCAGAAGTAATGTAATTTTACGATTCAATAATTGCTGTTCATTGTGCCCAGTTACATAAATTTCTAGAAGATTAAATTTACACAGGGTTCCTTTTAATCTCTAAGGCAAACTCCAAAATGTCCGTACGACGTGAGCCTCAACGCAGTTGTTTAAAGGAGCCCTTTTATACCTCTTGTTTCTTGTTTATATTTATTACTGAACACTATATAAACATATTGCAACTCTTTTTTTGGTGATATATCGCTTTCCGTGCTTTTTATCGCCAGGTAAAAAATCACCTGTTGACCGATACAATATCGGTATTCGCCTCGGGTTTATTTCCGCTGATTTCCGATGAGTGACGTCACACAAAGTACCGCGCCATATCTGACAGATTTACAACACAGACAGGTTCTCAATATTTTATTAAGATAACTTAGATCATACTTTCTTGAAGTATTAAAGGCAACTGAAAGTATAAAATACATAGGGATGAAATTGTTTATTGACTGCAGACTCATTTCTGAGAAAAGCCTTTTGCATCACAGAAGTTCAGGGATTTGCTCTCCTATAAGATGAAGCCGTGGCTTTACGTTTTCTCTGACCATTAAAAACTTGTCTACGAAAGGCAAGACGATATTTGAAATGAACCGTCTTTCGACGTGCATACGCGTTTGACTTTTTAATGTGTGGACTTTCCGTAGAGATTCTCTGCTCCAGACATAAACTGATACACTGATTTTTATAAGTGTACAACTTACCTAAAACGATCATTTGGTATCCATTTCACACTAAAATGTTAATAAAAAAAACACGTTATGATATGAAATGCATTAGTTTAAATCTATTAACTAGGTACTATGCACTGTTTGAACGGCAAAATACAGGTGTCAGTGCAGTGACGTCTTACAAGAAACGTTTACACACGGTCTGAAATTGTCCACACGTTTTTTGGTCAAACGCAAGTCACATGGTGCATATGTAAGCGTCCTTTTGTAACAAACCCAGATGTCAAATACATGAGACTAACCGATTGCATACTTTCATAGTTTGTCTTTGTTGTTTGTGTTTATTAACCACAGACATATTAATAAGCAGATAGGAAACTTCCTACCTTAACCAATGAAGTAACCAAAATATCACGTGTCACCTTCACTTTTACTTCTATCTTCTCTCTCAATTATTCACCGATTTGGATGAGAATACATCCAAAAGATTCATAGCGAATAGCAAAATGGTATTATAATAATTTATGTTTATTTTCAAAATAAGAAATTGTATAAAAAAAATGTTTAAAGTTTAAAATGTCATCATTTTTCACTTTTCTCTTAAAAATCAATGTTTTGACATAGTCAAAGTTTCCATCAAACTCCTTTTTTGCTGTCAAAAATGTAAGAGAAAACAAAATACTATAATTGGAAAGAAAATCTAATTTGTGATGGTATTCGGCTTGAATGAAACCTGTATCTATAAAACTTTAACCATGGTCAACCATTGTTAACCATGGTCTGTATACCTTGGTTTAACCATGGTTGACCATGGTTTGCCATTTTTGTTAAATGGAACTACCATGGTCAACCATGGTGTTAATGTAACCATGGTCGACCAAGGTCACAAACCATGGTCGACCAAGGTGACAAACCATGTCGACCAAGGTCAAACCATGGTCGACCAAGGTCAAACCATGGTTAAGAAAGGTCACCTTTTTTTTTTTTTTTTTTTTTTTTTTTTTTTTTTTTTTTTTTTTTTTTTGAAAGGTCACCTTGCTTATAAACCATGGTCGACCAGGGTTAGAATAAATACTGATAAAGGTGATCCTTTGGGAGCAACAAACACAATTAAGAGAATAAAGCAGCATACTCGGTTTTATTGAGTCTGTTCATGAGAAGTAATGAAATAATCAACACCTCTCACGCCCCCTAGCACCGGCTTAAGCGGTATTCTACTTCAAATCCACCTATATTGGGCTCGTTGGTCCCAAAGGACCAGTAAAAATAACACTACTGATTCAAAACATGTTCGACCAGGGTATAATAACTGAGCAAACAAACAAGGTTTTCTGATCTAATACAACACATCTAATACAACACGATAACTAGCACTAAATTGCACCATCTACTTCTTGCAGTTGTAACTTTTGCACAAAAGCAATTTTAGTGGTCAATTCCGTTTTTTAAGTGAACGCCCCAGTGAAAATGTACACTCAAATTTAAGCGAAATAACAGTGAAATTTAATGAAAAAATTGGGAAAATTAACAGTGAAATAAAAGTGAAATCTCGGTGAAATGTCACTGGAATTTTACTGAAATTGTAGTGAAATTTCACTGAAAGAATTGGGCAAAATAAAAGTGAGTTTCAGTGAAATCTTGTTGAAATTACAGCAGTATTGGTCAATTTTAATATATCAATGAAATCTCAGTGTAATTTCACCAAGAATACAACAGTTCAAGAACAGTTCACAAATATATAACATTCAGTCTACATCACTTAAAGAAGACCTAATCATACTTGGTGAAAGGATGCATATGATACTGAAATCAAAAAATATCTGCAGTGCTGAACACCATTTTTCTATCAACAACAAAAAAACAAGGTCAAATCCGCGAAAACATATGACAATAGGGGTTTGGTTTTTAAATACTGTTTCCACTGTCTACATTTAGAAATTTCCTCTTTCAAATACAACTATTACATGTATAAGATGCTTTGATACAATAAGTAATGTAAGTATAGTCACAAAACACTTACTTTTAATCATTAAATGGTGCAAGGATAAACTATAGTTGTTGCAATCTCCTGTCGAATTTCAAAAGGGTGCGCATTTTATTTGCACTTTTGTCAGAATCACTTTGCATTTTATTTGCACTTTTGTCACAATCACACTTCTAAACCAATCAATTTATCTTCATATAAAACTTGCTACACATATCAAGGTAGCGGTCCTGTCGTGTATTTTGATATAAAACAACACAATTTGCCAATTATACATTCGAAAAATCTTTAAAATTGAGGTTTTTTTCCAGGCTTTAATTATCTATATATATCATTTCCCCCGGGATCCCAGCTGCATTTTCAGTAGGGTGAGTTACATGATATACTATGTGAGCATATATCTGTCTGTCTTCTGTCTAAATGAATAAATGTGTGGAGAGAGAGAGAGAGAGAGAGAGAGAGAGAGAGAGAGAGAGAGAGAGAGAGTTGTCATTGAAATTTCAGTTAATTAAGTTTAGTGAAATTTCACTACTGTAAAAATTTCACTGAAATTTAATTGTAGCATTTCACTGCAATTTCACCAAAATTTCCCTGAAATTTGGTGTTTTTACTGAGATCTGTCAATATTTTCAAATTTCACTGAATTTTGGTGAAATTTCACTGTCTTTTCCACTGGGGTACATGCTGAATGACCATGGTTGACCATGGTCAACCATTGAATGACCATGGTCAACCAAGGTCCAACAATCCTGGACCATGGTCATGTCGTTAAACCATGGTTGACCATGGTCTTTTAGCATTTCAATGTTATCAAAAGCATGGTTGACCTTTGCCACCCATGGTTCAACCATGGTTGGCAGAGCTTGACCATGGTTGACCATGGTTGACCAGGGTCATGTTTCGCAGGGGAAACGTGTGTTTAAAGTTGGAAAATATTTTGTGAAATTTTCGAACTGTGCCACATGAAATTTTCACAATTTTCATAGTGTCCAATCTATTTGTTATTAGGTCTGTGTATTAACATATATCACTTATCATGCGCTTGTCAACGTTTTACCCCACTGAGGTGGCGACAGGCATACACAGTGGGAATTAGACATATGTACACAATGATCGCATAATTGTCATTCGAAGGTCTAAGGGTAAGAGTTATATATAAATATCACCATTCCATGTTCTGTCCAAGTTCTTCTCCAGAATACTCTATTTTTATCGTAAGTAATACATCGGGCTACAGTTATTGCTAATTCAAAGCATGTGTTACCTTTTTTCAAGCATTTTAATAAGACCTCACATATAAACCCCAATATTATTTTTTTTTTTAATAATTTATATAAAAAAAACTGGCCCTATAGAATTATGTTCCGGTTTCTGACCAATCCCGTTTTTAAGGGCTGACCTCAAACATTTTATGCCAGATCTAATTTCTGTATCCTGTAAAAAAAACTTAGTCCTTAGTCCTTAGTCCTTAGTGGTCCCTTAGTGGTCCTTAGTGGTATTTAGTAGGACCCTATATCTATATACGATGATATCAACAAATATATATTTGAAGTTAGTTTATCAGGTTACAAAATAATGAGTGAAGAAAAAGATAATTCTCCCTACTTATCTACTCTATTTGTTTGAGCAGGTAATGAATCGGGCTACAGGTATTATAATAGTATGTCTAATTATAAGGTTCACAACGCCATTCATTTTTCTTATGTAGTAGCCTATTTTTTGGTGTATATATTTATAAATGAGAGCACTATTAAGTTATATTGGCCTAATTATACTTTTTCCCATACAGTACTGAATTCACCACCACTGATGGTAAAATACACATAACAATAAAACTGATGCCATATAAGCTGGCTAAAAGTGGCTAAGTACTGCAAAATACCATAAATGCCATAAAACCCTTACTGACCACTCAATCTAGAATATGCAGGGTCATAAAACTAACTGACTGTGTTACAAAAAGGTGATAACAGGATATGGCTAGGATCATAAAACCCTTCTTTCACTTGTTACGGAATACACAGTGTCATAAAATGACTTTGTTTTGCTGTTTCAAACAATTTTGCCTAGATGTTCATGTACTATAATTATTTAAAAAAAATTTGATTTATAAGATATTAGTGAAATCAGCAAGCAATAATCTGATCATGTAAATCATGATCTGATCAGATAAGCATTTATTGAAAAAAAAATAGATATAATAATTTTAATCAGCTTAAAAAAAAAGAGTACACTCTCAGAAACTGAAACATCCGAGTCGCTGTTCGCCATTGTTGATTGTATCTGGGCATCTGTGTGACGTCATCGCCGATGTTAGACTTCGGGTAAACTCGTAATATTCCGGATTTTTTCCGGTGATTTCCGTAAAGGTGTGCCGTGTGATATATGGAAACGTAATAATAACGTGTTTCGGCTGTGATTTTAATCGTGAGAAATACATCCATAGTTTTTATACAAATAGATCTATCAATTATAAAATATAAGTTATAAGGGTATTAAAGGGAGTACATCAGGCTTTTCATGGGGGTCTAAGTGTCCGACTTAAAATTGACAAATATTAACATTTTCTATTCTACATGGCCAAAACATAATGAATGAGCCTAAAAATGATCCTTGTTTTGCAAAGAAATTGATTCAGCACAGTAATATGTGCTATCCTAGGTGACGCACCATGGTTAATTTCAGCATTTTACGTCTGATTCCGTCCTAGCTATATGGAGTATTCAAAGTTAAGACATTAACAACATGGTTCTAACAGCATATTTTGATTGATATAAGTGTTTTATCATGAAATGGAACATTTTTATAATTAAAGATGTTTCTAGAAAAATCCTGATGTACCCCCTTTAAAGGGCTCCTTTAATCTGTCGAAAATGATAATTTACTGATGTATTCAGCAATGTGTATAGGTCTGCTTTTCAGTTAACACATGGTTATTAGCATCAAACAAGTCAATATAAATAAGTTAATTTAACGTACATATATGCCACATGCTCCACCTGTCATTAAATAAATAATAAAACAATAAAACCCTGCCTCGTTTTGTTAAAAGCATGTGAAATAAAATGTGTTTGAATTTAATTTTCGAATCCCAATTACATCTATGTTTTAACTTTCGTTGTTTGTAATATACATATATAATCGGCCATATAATAGCACCCTACACCATGTGATACTTAATGGAAAACAATAAAAACCACAATAAAAAAGCAATGACGGAAATTTAAAAATCTGTGTTTTAATATACACTAAAGAGAATAGTGGGGCACTGCTGTCAGATTGTTATATCACTTCTGGGGCGGCTTATATTATTGGATATGAACACGTCTCTACATGAAAATAAAAATAAATAAATACAAGTTGAAGAGGAAATGCAGCTTTCACAGAACACAGTAAGCTTGTGATATATTGTAGGATAAAATGATCCTGTATATATATTTGTTCAACAGGTTATACAAGGTCCTATAATAAAGGTAGTACCGTCTAATAAAATGACATTTTGATGAAAAGTATTATATCTCCAGTCGAGAGGCATTGAGTACAAAAAATATTTATCTGATATTTACACACTCGTTTTCTCCCAAACGAAATTTATAGTCTAGTCTTACGTGATGTAAAATTGAATGTTAGTCTTGGTCTCAAATTAGATGCTTCGGAAGCAGTATTGCGTACATGTAAACTCATTTGCAGATATATATTGACAAGCAATCACACAATATATTTTATCATCTGCATAAATCACAACACGCACTTTGCAAAATATGGCACAATGGTGATAAAGACAGGTTTACTGACGTGTGAAGGTCTTCCTAATAAAAATGATCCTCAGTCATTGCAAACACAAGGTTATATGGCGACAAGTGACTTTTTGCACAATTAAGGATTGATCATGGAGGTGGAGGAAGAAATACAACTGTAAAAGTATATGCACAATTTGTTTCTAAAGATTTTACATATCTTGTTTGCTAGTGGTTATCGGACAAGCTCAGTATAAAAAGGCACGATGCGTATTAATCACTACATATTATAAGGTATGTATATAGCTGTCGCAGGATGACCCTAGTGGTTGGGGCTAACTCAGGAAAGAATAAATGACGGTGAATGCATTTACATCAGCTTAAGGCATCTTTTAAAATATGTTGAATATATATACAATTATCAAAAAAAAGCAGCGAATACACAGATGAAATATGAAAAGATCTCATGAACATTTAAGACATCTTGGTGTTATCACAAATACTGAATGTGTCGACTGACTATATACGACACTAAAGTGTTGTTAAAGTTATAACAATGTTGATGTGCACAAGAAGTATGGTCTAGCGCGAAGAAGGTGGTGCGCGAGAGCTCATGAAGATGATGATGCGCGAATCCAATGGGTGATTGTCATCAAATGCCTTCTATAAGGGTTGATGACGCGATAAATATGGTAATTAACCTCCACTGAGGTTGTGAATGACGTTCCTCCAGTGAGGACTGATAACGGGCCCACCTCGTGTCCCGGGGGTTGTCGATTCTAGAACCTGGGACCATCTCCACCGCTCGTAACGTTATACGTGGAAGCTTAGCTCCACTTCGGAAGGCTTATCTCCACACCGGGAGGCTTATCTGCACCGGACGTTTTATCTGCAGCGGACGGGTTAGGCTGTAATAATACATACGTTTTAGATGTCGGTTCATAAACACACCAATCTTATATAATTATCATTACACCAACAAATCATTATCTAATACATATATGCAAGCCACTCTCTAATTATGATGAGTAGCAATGGATGCATATTCTACAACGCCATGGACACGCGTCGACCATTTATACTAGACACTCATCTCATTGTTAACTAATTCACCTAATATACAACGTTACAATTTCAATCGTGTATTACAATCACTGAGTTATACGCCAACGTTAATTGCACCTATTATACAACGTTATCAAAATAATATTGTTTTACAATTAATGATCAATTACAACAATTACGTCTAATAAAGTATCTTCAAAATCATATGCTAGTCTCAACTTAATGTTTGCGAAACATAAAAGCTAGCCGGATGTCGTAACATCGCCAACCAAGATGGCGCCGCCCACTGAATACAAATGTACGATAAAAGTTAATAAAATAAATACTGACCACAACCTCTGCTCAAACAAAGTAACTTTCAATCAATCCCGGCCAGGACTTGAGAACAATGCATTGTATAACCGACTTTCCGCGAAAAACATAATTTCCCACGTTCATTCCGTGACACACGTGGCAACATGAGCAGTATTAAGATTTACACAAAAGGACCATTAAACAACTTTTCCCTTTAAAGAGATAGACCTATACTTTTACATGCATTAGCACAAAACTAAACTTATTAAACGGCGCTTCCGGACGCCCTCTGGCGGCCACTTAAAATGTGCACGCTTTTCCTTGTTACCTGAATATATCATGGACATTGTGAATTGGTTTCAACTGAACAATGGGTGAGCGTGTGACTAACAGGTGCTTACAAGAGCTGTGTACGACCAATACGCTCTACTCGTGATTATTGTGTGACAACAGCTCAATAAATAGAGGATATTTGTTTGTTTTGAGTGAATATAGGATTTAATTTCGTCTACGATTTATTTTCATCGAGAAGTGAGAAAGCTTATATTTCCATGAGTGCTTTAAAACGAGTGAAAATATTTAAGTTTTCTCACTTCGAGATAAAAATAAATGCTATATTCACGACAAAAAAACTCATACTCTATTTATTATGTACTCACAACCTGGAAATGTATGCAGAAAAAAACATAATGCGCCAAAACAGTGACGTCAATAAGTCAAAAATGTAAACAACGTCAGCAGTGAAAATATAAGGTTTTATTGTTATCAGAAAATCCACTATTTCACTGGAAAGTATATAATAAAGTCTACTACATTTAGATATAAAAGTCGAGCAGGAAAACACGAATATGACCTTATCGATAGTGATTTTAACTAATTGTAAACTGGACAACTTGTGGCTAGACGTTTTAGATTAATAATTGCATTGCTATCAATGTTGGTAGAGATCAAACCTTTATTATTTTTGATTTGCTCTCGTCTCACCCGCATTGCATAAATCATCATAAAGGGATTGGTCTGTCGAGATATATGTATATATGATTTATCTCTATACACCTTTTCTAGTTAACGTCACTCTGCATTGCTAACACAATGAAACTCAAAGTATACGTTAATGAAAAATCACCTTCTTTAGGCCAAATAAAATTATACCTGTGTTTACTGTAACATTGCTGAAAAAAATTAGTAGGTAGGTAGGCATTTTATTTTATTTTATTTTTTTATTTTATTTTTTGGCGAAGTTAATTTAAGGTGGCGATGAGCTTTGATGAATGGGAAAATGTGGTATTTTAAAAACTACAATAGATAACAATATGAAATTGTGTATGTGTTATTGTTTCCCAAAAAGGCATGGCAACAACTGGCTCTTTTCCCAATCACTTGCAATTATTGCAAAAGGGGTAAAACAGTTTAATTTATTTTTTGCAAGTCCGGAAGGGGGTCAATTCTAACAGCAGGACAATGAGCACATGAGTCGGCCGTGATAGCGTGAACATAATGATTAAAAAATAAAAAAATAAAAAAATAAAAAAAAAGGAGTCGAGGGTGTTTCAGCGGGTCGGTCGGGTTACAGTAAACTCAGGTATAATTCTATTTGGCCTTATCTATATGTATTACAAACGGTGATTGGTGATTTTTTTCACCCATTCAAATATCTCCGATGAAAAAGATGTACTTAATCTACATTTGTTCAAAGCTAAGCTATTTCATATATACTTATTTTAGTTATTTTCCCGGAGATGTTAATTCACCAAAATATAGCTGCAAACTGACTCGAACTGAAACTGAATTTCTCACGCCCGTTTTATTCTACAGCTTCGTTCGGATTGTTTTGCTAATTAGCATAGGCTGCGATACATCTTCATGTTAAGAAAAAACAATACACACAAAAAACAACACCACACATACACATATTCTCCAATGGTTGAGCCGACTTTATAAATAATTTTCCAACAGGTACTTGCATAGAGGATCTTACATGAGTGACTTTGTATTATTGATTTTAATAAACGAGATGGATGAATGAAAGGATACGAGGCTCTACTACCGAGTATTCTATCTTTTTATCCAACGAGTTTATTAAAGTCAATAATACACAGTCACGAATTTAAGATTCTGTTTATCACATAACACACCTACGACGTGATAGTTTCACTTTAATTTTGTCAAGTTTCCTTATATACGGCGGTAATTTGTAAAAAAATCATGACCTCGTTTGGTTGTTTACATGACGTCGCTACGTTACGCGGCTGTAAATGTGTTAGTCCTACAAATAATGCGACACATTATCATTATCGATCATTAATTTAAATCTTCTAACATGCATTTTATGAAGTAAGACTTCAAATAATGATAAATAGTTAATGTGTCTGAACGTATCGTATGCTATACAATGCAAAAAGAAACCTGAGATTAAATGTTTTAACACAAACACAGTGATTCGGTCCTAAGTCATGGCTGTATTGCATTCCCAGAAGCCATGTTATATGATAGATATGGATTAAAATATGTTAATGTTTATTTTCGCGATATAATAAACCATTAAGTCAACAAGGTAGATGCCAAAAGAACAGACACGAATTTATTTTAACAACCATCAAGGATATGTGTGTACCCAAATCTGGTATTCACCACAAATACTTTGGTATTAAACAGAAGTGTATGTGGACGTTCCTATATTGTATGGCTATATACTACTTCGTACTTTAATTGCATGAAACCGTTTTGATATTTCTGTATCGTTTTAGAACAAAACATAAAACGAGAAACAGTAATGGAAAACCAGTAACTTTATTTTATTATGTGTATTACATAAACAGGCTTCATTGGTAGAACCTCATCATCTGATTCAAGAGTAACACCATGTGTTTATACAGGTGTGTGTCTAACAGTGATTTACAGTTACCTATTAACATTATCATTCCTGTCCTACACACATCTCAGCCTCAACGCAACCTCCAAAAAAAGAAAAAATACAGGAGTTTGGAAATAGGTTGGAAATAAATCCTGTAGGAAAACTTGTTTTAAAGATACAGAATATATAGTGTTGGGTAGAACTACAAGAAATATTCGAATGAGACGATCTCTCAAATATTCTGATACAATTTACAAGATACAATTTGAACCGTATACATGTGTCCAACCGATTCACTAAGTTCGATCAAACTCTATGAGTAGATATGTTAATGTTGTCCATGGCTCGTTAATTGGTCTATTTCGTGTTGGGATTATAGATCAATTATTTTTATGTGAGATCATTCAAAATAATATTGATTACAATCGTAAACAAGGACAGATAGACTTTCACAGCCGTTGAGTATTAGAAACTTACGACGAGTTTTAGGATGTGAACTTTTTTTTTGTATTTATATATACACGAGCATCTTTGTGTTTTACTTATATTGCCTATGAATACACCCTAGAACCTGGATTAAACCCCTAGCGGCCTTTTTTGCCACTGATCGTACCAAGGCGGTAGCCCTATTATCAACCCTTTTGTGTTTGTGATGTCTTATTTTGCCATTATTATTTTTTATATATAGTTGTTTCTGTGTGTGTTTGTGTTTGACTGTCGTCCTTGAATGCTACTGTTCCTGTTCGATTTTTATATCTAAAGGTACTATAAAATCCAACTAGAGTTGCAAATTTAAAAGAACGCAATTAATAAAAACAGAACAAGGTGTGTATGGATAATGTGGGCTATTACGTACTGAATGAACATGTAGAACGACAACCCAATTCCTCAATAAAAGCCAAGATGAAGTTTCCGGAATCGTTTTAACTTAGGGAATTACGCAATTACCTTAAAAGTAACAGGATGCAATATTGCTATAGCTATAGAATGTGCAGCTTTTAAGTCATAATAATTGTATAATTATGTAGCTCTCTGCTGAACCAACGTCTACATAACGCGCACTTATGAACATTTACAGTACTTGCACATATCTCCGGCGAGATATGATATGAATATGCGAAATGTCTATTCCCAATACGATATCATAAACTCGATACGATTTCCTTTCCACGTCTGCCTCTTTAAAACGAGTACTTGTGTACATAATCCTTATACTTAAAAAACAGCATGAAAGGAGAAATATGAAAATCGTCGGACACGACGAATACAAAAATAAACTGCAGCTTCCGTTTGATTGTGACAGTTCATTAACGGTAGTGAAATGTGCTTGCTGCCGGGTTGAGCAGAAATGTCAATATGTGATGCATATGACGATGAACATGGAACCTTCAACGAGGTATTTTCATACCATTCTTTGGCCAGCGGCGTTTGGTCCCAGTGTCTAACAAGTTTCATTTCATTCATCATCGATAAGAAATATCATTTCCCGTTTGTATATACTAATCAGGTACACCAAATATAAGTAGCTTTTGTAAATCTTTTTTAATTAAATTTTAAATTCTTCTTATAATTGTTATTTACGATTTAAACATTGCTTTGCGAAGATGGTATGATTTTAATTGTAATACTCATTATAACGTGACTGTGTATGTTATAATTACAGCAATTTGTTTAACTGTATTGCAATATAGAAAATTAGAGTAACTGTCCCTATTGACTACGATGAATTTTTGATGGTATAAATACCAATGCCAGTACACTTACTGTGTAAAGGCATCTGACTAATTAAAATAACTATTGTGTATATGGTGTTTCAATGTCAGACATCCTCACTGTGAACATTTCCTGAAGTATGTTCTTAATACAGACATACATAGTATTAGGAATGGTAAGAAATACTCAAAAGTACTCAGAATAGCGAACTTCGAGTATATGAAGCTAGTGAAGACAAAGTACCCGTTTCCAATATCAATAAAACTCTTAAATACTCCTCGCGATACCTCTTGTTAATGAAATGTTTATAATACCAGTTGCAATCACAGTCTCAGTAAAGACTGGTGGGGATTTCTTTAGTTACATTTACATTGTTTTGTAGGGATGATAATATGGTCAGAGCAAGGTTTGTTGCTTGGTGGACACTAGAACCTTGTTAAGACACCCATCCTTTTGCCATTGAACGTTCCATAGCGGTAAAAATATAATGAACCCTTGTTTGTTGCTGGTCATCACTCAATCATACAGTTAAACTATAAGGTACCCTTAGCAAACTTAAACTATAATTAAAAGTAATAATAAGGTTTCAAAGTTCATGTGTTGAGTATAGACAGGGTTTTTTCTCCTTCATAAACAGTGGCCGATATTTGGCCCCTAATATTATTTCCCACTCTAACTTTCTCATCCTTATTATGTTTGGGATACATTTATAGAAGACAGTCTAAAATGTAACTCTTTTGGCATATTTGCACACCCAAGTCTTCAATTTCTGACGAATACACTGATCCCCCTATATCTCAAAATCACATTGTCTAATTATATGATAGCCGCACGTGCCTGCTTCTGCTACCTTTATCAATATTGGCCTATAACCCTTGGCAGCACTTACAGTACAGTGCACGTGTACTTTAAACCTCGATTAATTATTATGTAACAAAAGTTATTTAATCACATTCCGTTCTTAAGATAGGAACATTATCACTGTTTTCTCCTTTGATTCTAGTACGGAATATTATGCTGGTATTTCAATTAGTTATAACAGAACGTCCGGTACAAACATAGTTCTAAATGATATTTTGCAAATTTAACCCACGTAGCGAACTACTGTGCAACAAACACCTTTTTGGAAGGCTAATGATCTTTGTTTAAGGCTATGTTACAGTGCATGTGCACTTAATAAACCAATGCGTACATGTGTGTTTCATACCTGCCAATGCGTACATGTGTGTTTCATATCTGCCAACATGGCCAATGCCTGTTACTTTATTCAATTTACAAGCAAGTGAGTATCCAACAAACAAAAGTGTCATTGAAATGTCATAATGAGATCATGTTATAAAAAAAAATGGGTTGATCAAAACAAACATGTTCGTTATCATTACAACATCTACATGGATTAAAACATTTGCACTGGGCTGCAAGGTTTGCAGCGGATAGCAAAAATAAGCAGAGGACAGCAAATACATGCATCGGACAGAAAAAATAGGTCGCATACAGTATACATATGCACAGGGGAGCAAACATGCAGCAGATAATACAACTATGCAGCAGACAGCAAACATATGCAGCCGAAAGCAAACATATGCAGCAGACAACAATAATATGCAATGTACAGCGTTCCGGTAATTAAACACATTTACTAGTTATATTTCAAGGAAATGAACATCATCCCTATTTTATTGCACCTTGCACAAAATCCTAGGAATTTCAATGCATTAGAGCGGTCACATCCTGAACTCTATTATTCTATAGTGGGTCATAGATTTCATAGAGGGTCACTAAAACAATATGGACAACAACTCCGATTCAAAGTTTAAATCATTTTCAAATAGTTCTGTAAGGCGTTAGTAACAAACAAACATAATAAGTCAATTAATAATGTTTTTAAACTGTATCGGCTGTCACGTCAACGTCATGACGTCAAATTACGCTCAATTAAAATAGGTTAAATATAGGTGTTTGCCTTAAAAAATCAGTTATTGGGTTTGTTACTGACCGCCTACATAAATAAATATACAGGGCGACTCGGCTATAGGGGGTCAGTAACAAACCCAATAACTAATAATATTTGTCATGTCATGTACCTTGTCTTTTATTAGTCTATTGTTTCGATTCCTGTTTGGCTGACTGTGCAAACAGAATCGTGATGATCAGTAATTTAGTAGTATACACCTCGAACATACAGTGCTCCAATGCAGGTTTAAAATTAAAACTCCAGCAGACGTTGTCCTGTCATAACGGTAAATTATTGCAGTGGAGACAAGAATTCAGTGCATATTCTAGGCTAAATGCATTCATCAACGAGAGGACATTGCAATAAAGGGAGTGGTAGAACTGTTCTAATCTAATTAGAAATGGATTTTATAACATATTGTCTGTCTAGAAGGCATATTGTTCAGTGCACGAATTAAATGCGTTGGCGTATTGGTAGTTGTGGTTCATGACTATGTGCAAAACAAAACGGTATAATACTTTGTGATATATATTTTTCCTTTTTTAAATTACGAAATAGGGTTGAATTATATCGTAAAACATTACCAGCATATTAGTTAATGCCTGATATGTACGACTTGTTCGTGAAGAAGTAGATATAAAATTCTTACAGGAAAAGAAGCATTCAAGGACGGAAGTCAACCACAAACACACGCAGAAACAAAGAACAATTATATATAAAGATGAATAAAAGGCAAGATAAGATATCACAAACACTCAAGGATAGACAATAGGGCTACCTCCTTGGAACGGTCAGTGGCAAAAAAGGCCGCTTGGAGTAGAAACAGGTTCCATGCCGTTTCTAATGTTTTGATAGTTGTAGTGGGGCAGTGAAATACTTACTCGAGAATAAACCTCTCAATGGTGTTACCGGTCTCATGACATGGGTAGATAGAGGGTATTTGTTGTTTTGAAGAGAAACAGATTTTGTTTCATCGAGAAGTGTGAACATTTTATGTTGACGTTTGTTCGCTTCGAGACAAACGTTTTTTTTTTTTATGCTTTTTAATCAAAGTGTACAGCAGTGTGCTGAAAACTAAATACAAACTAACGACGTCAATGCCTTAGAATGATAAAATTGCAGTTTTTTTAATACCCCATAAATTATATAAACTAATTAAACGAACGTAACGCTTTCAATTTGTACAGGATTCTAACATCTTGACATTCTCGCCGAATATGTTCGTTTTAATTTTTAATGTAAAGTCTAATGTTTCTTTCGATATAAAACATTAGGACATAACTTTTATGTGATTCCTAATTTTGCTGCATCCGTATTTTTGTAAAATGGTAAAGAATGAATTTTGAAGCACAAATCTTCAATTATAAAAATTAACGGCAAAATAAATTTAAATACAAATGCTTGTAGTTTTGTCGTTTAAGGTAATAGTAGTCTGATATGCATATGTGTGAACGTAAAAAAAATTGAATAATCATTATTTTGCTCTTTGTTGGTTTTCACGATTTCAACGAAAATTAACCTGAAATAAAATTTTGAAAATTATTAAATCTATAAAAACTTCTAGTTCGAAACATCAACTGCAGGCATTGTTATGATGTCCTCCTCTATAAAAATAACTTTCGTTACTTTCTTATAAGAAATGAGATGAAAATATATATAATTAAGATTTAGGGGCAAAACACACACATTTGCAAATAATGAAAAAAATAAAAACTTTGATCACAATATATCTTTATATGGTATGTGATAATACAGCAACAATAACTTTTCATTGTTTGTCGCATAAAATATGAACAAATGCTTATTTTGATAAATTTATAAAATCATCGGTAATATCATGTGAATATACAAGAAAGGTGTCCTATTATTTGTCAATTTATTAATATTGCGATAGAATTCGAACTTTTAATTCAAGATTTATATCTTTGTCTTAAAATAAGGCCTATTTTCGTTTTTGAAATGCAGACACCTTTTTAAACAATTATGCTATGCATTTAGTGGAATAACATGGTTTCAAGTAAAGTAAAACTCTACGTCAATAGAAATTTATAGGTTTAAAATTGGGAAATGATACGTACCTAATTCAAAATGGAATTTAAAGCAAACCTCGTGAATTTGGAGATACGTTTTCAATGCATACGTTCTAACTGCCATTTTCACATAATTAAATAGGGCATTTTTCATGATAATCACTTCCATTGAAAACTAACTTCTTAAACATGTTAAACAAAGGTGTTACGTTATAAGTTGAACACCTTTCGTACAACTCATTTTCTAAGTTAAATTATTCCCATTCCAGTGATATAACTTGTATTGCAACTTTCTGAAAAAAAGTAGTTTTTGAAAATAATTACCAACTGACATTCTCCACTGTAAATGACAACATTTCGGAAAATACCCGGTACTTCACCCGTTTTAAAAACCTAAGTTAGACCATTTACAGTCCAATCATATATATTAAATAGTTATTTTATAAACAAATCAGAAATGTTTTTGATATTGAAACAAAGAAGTATTTCCGGCCATGAAAAAAATGAAACTCTATTATATCACTACTGGAACTCATTAAAATTCCATAAAAATCTCATGAAAATATATAATTCTATTAGAATGACCCTTTACGTTTCGTAAAAATTAAAAATGGCTACAAAGATGTAATCATTAATATGTAAATTAATGGTCATAAAACATAGACAAACCAATGAATTGGCCATTAATATATTAAAAAACAGTACCATGATTATTATTTTTTTGCAACCTTAATCAACAGCCCGTTCATTGAATATATATATATATATATATATATGTATCACAGTAACAAACCTACAATATATTCTTATTTCGTGTTTTCATTTTAAACTACATGCATAATATAAACAAAAATATATAACAACCATTTATTTAGATGGTCTTCATTTATTCGTGCATTCATATATTGCCCATAGTCAATGACCAGTTTATTGAATATGTAATTATAACAAGACACTATTATCACGCATGATAAGTAACACATTTATAAACTGATACCATTCGACTAAATCATCATTCTTTCGGTGTCTTCTGTGTGTATTAAGCACACTAAAATACCTGGTAATAGAAGTGTATCAAATTGTTCATGAATGTATTTTTCACATCATTGTAAACATATTCTTTTATGCTATTTAACCGCTACATACATGAATTTAAAAAAGCATATATATTTATGAATAATTGTATTCCATGTACTACCATCAGGAAGCCCATATATGTTGCCACATGTCTTCTGTTTGAGAGAAGGGCATTTTAGCACCCGGGGAACGTTATTTGGAGGGAGCGTTATGGGGTGCTACACATCCCTTCTCTCAAACAGAAAACATGTGGCAACATATATGGGCTTCCTGATGGTAGTACATAGAATACAATTATTCATATATATATATATGCCTGGGGAGCGTTATACGTCGGTTGTAGCTCCGCATAACGCTCCCTCCGAATAACGCTACCCGGGGAGCTTTATACGGGGAGGATGAATACTCAATCTACATGAAGCTACCCAGCTTGAATAAGAACAAGACATAAATAATAAGAAGAACAATACCTCAATAATAATAAAAAAAAATTAGTATTTTTATAATATTTTTATAATCATCATCATCATCATCACCATCACCATCATCATCATCATATTCTTTTTCTTCTATCATATTCTTCTTCTTCTTCTTCTTCTTCTTCTTCTTCTTCTTCTTCTTCTTTCTTCTTCTTCTTCTTCTTCTTCTTCTTCTTCTTCTTCTTCTTCTTCTTCTTCTTCTTCTTCTTCTTCTTCTTCTTCTTCTTCTTATTCTTCTCTTTTTCCTTATCTGCTTTGTCATCATTTTCTTCATCATCATCATCACTATCATCATCATCATCATCATCATCATCATTATTAGTAGTAGTAGTAGTATTATGGTTATTTTTTTTTTTAACAAATTATTTCAAGATGTTGTTGAGATTTTGCACAGTGGACGATCATCGACGTGGTACAGAATATTGGACATTTGGTATAGACAATAATTACTGGCAGATTGCTATAACATTGCTTTATCAGTACAGTGAAGTGCTTCTAAAAATACTGAAGCAATTTTGTTATATAACTTTATAATTTTTTTAAATGTAGCTATAAATTGTTGTTTTACGTATTACGAGTACCTTGGTCAGTGATGAGGATAATTTTATGATGCTGCTGCTGCTGCTGATGATGATAATGATGATGAAGTTGATGATGATGGTGATGATGATGAAGTTGTTGATGATGATGATGATGTTGATGAAGATGATGATTATGATGATGATGATGATGATGATGAATACTGACTGCTGCTGCTGCTTTTGATGATGATGATGATGATGACGATGAGGATGGTGATGTTTATGATGATGATGATGATGATAAAGAAGACTGACTGCTGCTGCTGCTTTTGATAATGATGATGATGATGATGATGATGATATTTTGATTGTTTATTACGATGATGTTGATCATCATCTAGCTAGGGAGCTTTATGCGGAACGTTTGTTGACTAGCTCAAAATCATATGTACTTGTCTTCCGCATAAAGCAACAGGGGGCTACAGGAGAGCTTTATGCGGAAGAAGGGTACGCTTAAAGCTCCTGGGGAGCTTTAAGCGGATGTAAGATACAAATGCTATGAGAGTCTAGTAAATGCCTGATACAGTTATCGTTGGCTTATGCTTTGTTCATCTTCCTTGTCGTAAGAAACGAAATAAACAAGTTTTTTTTTTTTTTCACATTGCCATAATATACTGTAATGCACTAATTTTTTCTTTCCGCATTTTTTGTCCATTAATCTTTTAGTATGCTAATAATACGGAAGTATAAGCCGTTAATAGAAGGGTTAATTTCAACCTATAAATATGATGAATATATGATATTCGTCATATTTATAGCTGTTTCCGAATTTCAATATTTGCCATTTTGTTTCATAAATAACGGAGTTGAGTATATTTAATTTCCCTGGCTTACTATAGAATCCTAGAGCAACATGCTCAAATTTGAGTTTGTCGAATTCGATGTCGAGGATCTCTGAAATATCATTTAAAATTACATTCATAGTTCCCAATAGTGGTCAATTTAATAACATCCCCGTCAAAGAATAAATGAATCAGAGTGTCTATAATTTTTACACATATTGCATAAACCGTTCGATAATCTCATACTATGTAATTTTCATGCACCGAATTTATCTTTTCGAGATCAATCATGTCAAGGCTACCTTTTTCGAATGTTGTGCATATTATTTTGTTTTCGAAACTAATGCCCTTTTTCCTTTCCAAATAAAGTCAGTCATTATTGTTTGTAATTGTTTAAAGTGTTTAACGGGAAATACTTCGCTTTTCCATTTCAAAATTAATGATTGAGAGAACAATCTCCGTTATATGTGAGATCTCTCACTTTCCATACTTGAAGGCAGTTTTTAATCTTATTGATTTTTGTCCAACCAAACTGCGTCATCATCAATTGAGTATCCGTGACACGGAACGAGTGTTTTAAACAAATGTTTCAATTTATATTTATATTTTTAAAAGTTGGCTTTTTATTTTTTAATTTACCAATAAAAAGATCAGTCGTTGTTTTTTATTAATTTTTGCCCCCAATGCTTTTTCGTATGTATTGAGAATGTTAAATATATGAAAAGCGAATCTTCATTTTTGGAAAATAATTGTGTATCATCAATATATTGATTAACTTTGGCTCCCAAGTTATTGTCCACCTGAGAGGGAAGAAAAATAAATCCATTACTTTTGTTATTCCTAATAGAGCTTGCCATTGCCTCTGCTTGAATTATGTAGAGAAGCAGTGCGATCGGACACCCATGTTTAATAGATCGAGTTATATCGAAACATTCTGACACAAATCCATTTGTTTGAATGACGGTCTTAGAATATTTTAAAAGCATGCCGATCCAATTTTTAATTTATCGCCGAAGCCAAAGTGGTCTAAGCAGTTGTCTATCCATTCCCATGCTTGCCTACCAAAAGCTTTTGTTTGATCTAGATAAATAATGACACCGTCTAAGTCCTCCAGATCAACATATTCAATAATATTCTTTAACAGTCTGTTCGCCTCTGTCTTATAGCGGCCATTTATTTTGTTGTAATATGGTATATATAGAAATCTTATTATCGTTATATATTGTGTATTTAAGATTGGATTTGATCAAAACTTCCAAAGATTTTAGAGTTCAGGGTCCAGTTGTGCAAGGACGTAAACACGTGTCGCTAGATCATGCCGTCTTGACGTCACAATTGATTAAAAATCATTTTCCACTGATCGCATCACTGACCGTTGTGACGTCATGACGTCATTTAATTTGGAAAGCCAGTGTTTGACCAGGTTTTGATTCATTCATAACAAGTGTCAAGCTCCAGATTATTTGAGCTTTTATACATAACTTGTGTCAAGCTCCAGAGTATCAATATTCATTCATAACAAGTGTCACGCTCCATATTATAAGAGTTTTCATTCATAATGACAAATGTTTAAACCGAGTTGCATTTTGTTCGATGTTTATTTTTATTTGCATGCATGTTTTACACAAAATATTTTTATGTCCATTGCGGTGGCATTTTAACCTACTTCGTCCAGCTAGGTTCTGTTCTGTTTTTATACCAAAATTATGGCCACATTTACCCTTGTATATACTTATAGTTAATTTCAATTCTTTCTTCCAACTATGAATTTGTATTTTTAATTTTTAATAAATACTACAGTAAAGGGTAAGTTTCAATGTGTGGGACAGACATAGAGAAGTTGAATCAACGGGTAATGCCTCTTGTTAAGTTATTTTTCCCTGCAGCAGAAGGCGTTTTCTAGGTTACGCCACTGAACTCGGACAAGTTCAAAACCAGTTGCATCAGACTAGACACATCAGAGTAGCCTTTGATTTTTTTAAAAATTGTTTTCCAGTAGGCCTTAGACTATTCAAGCCAGTAGAGTGATACAGGCAGGCCCTCTTATGCATCTTGTTCCCGGAAAGAAAGACAAAAATATCGGACAGGGAAAGCAGCATTCAAGGTCTACAGCCAACCACAAAAACAAACACGCAAACAAACAAACGAGAAGGCAAATGCAATAAAAAATGCAAACCACATCACAAACACAAAAGGGTTGACAATAGACTCAAATCCAGTTGCATCAGACTAGACACATCAGAGTTATCTAGCCTTTGATTTCTTTTAAAAATTGTTTTCCAGTAGGCCTTAGTCTATTCAAGCCAGTAGAGTGATACAGGCAGGCCCTCTTAGGCATCTTGTTCCCGGAAGACTACTTAATACCCGCCACTCTGTAAATGACATACTTTTAGACATGAAGGCCATCTTGAGTGACAGCTTGGCCATAGAATACAAATATGTCTATCCATCAGCATTTTCATAAAATAATACTCTCGTCTAGATTTGAAACAGTTTAATGACAATTGATCACAATATTATATATTTGGAATGGCTCGACCCTCTTAGATATTTGTAGGTCGCCCAAGAACGCCAATTTGGCTAAAACTATGTAAAATTTATTGAAATTTTAAATGTCC
Source organism: Cyrtodaria siliqua (assembly GCA_037043455.1). Taxonomy (NCBI): domain Eukaryota; kingdom Metazoa; phylum Mollusca; class Bivalvia; order Adapedonta; family Hiatellidae; genus Cyrtodaria; species Cyrtodaria siliqua. The sequence continues at coordinate 37,091 of JAWPHD010009105.1, read as the reverse complement.
AGCTATCGTGCAAATATTCATACAGTCTTTAAGTTTCCTATCAAACCTTGCATTCTCAGTACTTTCAGTACTTTGATTCTTTCTGAGCGTTCAGCATCCGTAGTGGAGATTGACTTGACTTGACTTTATCGGTGTCTATTAACACTCACATTAGCGTTCGTTTAGTGCCATGTATCGGCTGTAAAATGTCTCCCCGTGCTACGAATCAGTCGTGTTATTTGTACTGGTCCTTTGGGACAAACGAGCCCAATATTGGTGGCTTTGAAGTAGAATACCGCTTAAGCCGATGCTAGGGGTCGTGAGAGGTGTTGCTTCTTTCATTACTTCTCATGAACAGACTCAATAAAACCGAGTCTGCTGCTTTATTATCCTAATTGTGTTTGTTGCTCCCAAAGGATCACCTTTATCAGTATTTATTAACATTCACATTAGCGTTCGTTTAGTGCTGTGTGGCGGCTGTAAAAAGTCTCCGCGTAATACGAATCAGTAGTGTTATTTTTACTGATCCTTTAGGACCAACGAGCCCAATATAGGTGGCTTTGAAGTAGAATATCGCTTAAGCCGGTGCTAGGGGCGTGAGAGGGGTGATGCTTCTTTCATTACTTCTCATGAAAAGACTCAATAAAACCGTGTCTGCTGCTTTATTCTTTTAATTGTGTTTGTTACTCCCGAAGGATCATCTTTATCAGTATTTATTATCAATGTTTGCAGCAATTTCCGGGCAGCAAAATGACCTATCCCCTCTGATGTGAAGATATTTTATAAAATACGGTTTGTTCGATTAAAATGGAAGTAATTTCGCGTTTAATTTCGCAGTTAACGCTTTTTTATTTTTGACAGAAGCTTTTGTTTCCCTTTTCTTTTCCAGTTCGAAAAAAATATTTGGTGAACTTTTCATGTTTTTCAATGTAGTTTTCCTTCGAGTGGATCTTTGATACAATAGTTTATTTTTTATAGTATTTATAAATTGTATCTGTTAAACTTTGAATAATTTCCTTATTTTCGTCGTCATTGTCATTTTTTAATTGTACTAATTTTTTGTTTCCATACTTTTAATGTCATTGTAACTTCGGACCATGGTTTTGCTATATTCGATAGAAATATGTTTTATATGGTGTTTCGTCATGTCCCACCATTCTCGTTTTGTTTTAACGTTATTATTTTTTCTGTCCATGAATTCCAGCATGATTCAATTAATTGTTTATATTCTGTTTGTGATAAGATACTGGCGTTCATTCTCCATATGCCTGAACAGCCCTCTACGTTATCCGTGTTTAATATCAAGGAGACGAGATTATGATCCGCATAAAGAAAATTGCGATTTTTTACGGACTCTGATTCATGGTCAATGGATTTACTGCACAGAAATTAATCAATTCACCATTTCGACAAGGAGTGTGAGTATCATGAATAAATGACCATGAACAAATAAATGGGCATTAATCCTTGTTCAATTTCTTTTTATGCCCATTAACGACCATCCAAGTCCTGAAAATAATAACCATTATATTAATTAATACCCGTCATATGTTCAGACATGTCAGATGGCCAATTATTATTCAGGACACATAATAATACCCATTAGTATTTTGAGTGCTAACCATAAAACTCTAGTTTTAATGGTCATTAACCTATTTAATGTCTTTGTTTTATGACCATTAATTTAGATAATTCCAGTAAAGAAATGATAGTGGCCATGAAGTTCACACACATCTATTCATGTAATGGCCATTAAGTTACCACATAACACCAGGCAAGAAAGTTAAAGGTTATCAACTGATCAAATTTCAAATTCATTCATTCAATTGTCATACTTGCATTTATGTTATTCTAGATCTAGTTTATGAATCAATAAGCATATATGTGAAAACATTGGCACAGCAAATGAGTTTCTATTGTCACATTTATCATTCCTGATACATGTCTAATTATATTTACTTTATATTATGGCTTGCAATATTATGATATAGTGCATTTTAGCAACGTAATAAAAGTGCTATTTGATTACCTGTGAAATATAGTTTATTTTTTGACTGTCGAAAGAATGTATACTTTTTCTATGTCAAAAACATTTTTTTTAGAAAATAAGTGATTAGTTTAATTATGTAAATTAAACAATCTTTATTATTATTTAGATTTTTGAAAAGCTTAGGAAAGGGTGAAATAATTATCCAAATACGAAACTATGGAAGAAGTGTCTCCTGAGGCACCGAGATAACTCAGTGGCGCCAGTGAGGCTCGAACCCGGTACCCACGGACGATATCCACTGAGCGACGCCGGCTCTACAAACAAGATCTAGATAGGATCATTTGAAGGTTGTGTTGAATCAGATAAGAAATCCGCCATTTTGAGAGCTTTGACACCATAGTCCTAAATGACCATATATGGAACATTTATATAATTATATAAATTTATTGATTTATAGTAAAAGAATAACAGCAAAAGTATAAAATATTTATACTTAAGCGTAATCATGAATTAAAATGGATTTTACATTCATTTGCAGTGAGTTAAATTACAGTCGAACCTCGATAGCCCGTAGTTAACGGGACCATATGGATATGTTCGAGCTATCGGTGGCTTCGAGGCATCGAGGGAACGATAAAAAACAAATTATCTTTCCGAATTTGTGTACCGCCCGAAATAGTGTTACTTGTCTACTTGTGTATCGTTCTCAGTATGTTTTTTTATGTTAATGCATCATAACGGATATATAACATGTAATTGTTACACTGAAAATACATGAAAAACTGCAATAATGTGTTTGTTTTATCCTTTATTTAAAGAAATATCACACAAATACATTTTAACATACATGTCGGATGTCCGAATAATGAGAACAAGGTAAGACTGGTTTCGGTACATAGAATTAAATAGAATAGACAATTGCGTAGCACGTAATTCACTGCTGATATATCTTACAACACATACGTTTTTGTTTGTACAGTTGTTTTATTTAAACATAAAATGTATCTGTCTTTTATCACTTTTCAATCATAAATGTTCGCACCTTAAACAATCAACTTTCCTGTTTTCGCACTATGATCGAATTTGCTACAAACAACCGCGTCGATTACAATTAATATGGCCGGCGTCGCGTGGCAACGGATCATCACCTTCGATTAAGCGAGGTTTAAATTCACACGAAAATGGATCTTCGGACCGTAAAAAGTACTCGAGCGAGCCAGGGTATTCGAGAAATAATATTCGAATAATCGAGGATAAATTACATTGAATTAAATAGGAGTTGTGTCGGGACCGGAAAATGTGTTCGAATTACCGATAGTATTCGAATCACCTGTGTTCGAGCTATCGAAGTTTGACTGTATATGTATTAACATGCCATATATGGTAATATGACACTAGCACTATGACATCATTGTTCACAAGATGGCAGCTCCCATCTCAACCTGCCCGTACAGAAAAATCTAACCTTTGCACATGAGCTGCATATAAGAAACAGGTGGGAAGTGTTTGCAAATTAGGTAAGTTTTCCCCCTGCACATGTGCAGGATGTGAGCAGATGTTAGCGAAGCTAAAACTAACCTGATTTGCACATTTGTAATATTTCGCTAACATAAGCAAGATGAGAAATTTAGACTTAGAATTTGTTCCGCAGATTTACAGTGATCAATTCAGAAAATAAAATCTAAGACATCATTTCTCATGTGAGATCTCCCGTGAGAAAAAATGTACTTAAGATATTTTTCAGATGGACATTAATTTTTTATGAGGATTTCAAATGAAATAAACATATAAATCAAAAAAAATGTACATTCTGCAGATACTTCTACATAACAATAAATGATTAGTCCGTGCGTGAAGGACCTCTCTGCAATCCCTGGTCCATGTAAATAAATTTAAATTAATATTAAAATTATTTGATTTTCACATACTTTCTTTTTCTGTTGTTTCTGACATTAAAATTGATGAAAATATAAAAGATTATTGATAATTTATTGCACTGTTCGAAATTTATTGATTTAAATTACATATCTAGCAAATCCTTGAGATATCTGATTTAGAAAACTTAAATAAATAACTTCGCCGATGAAAGAATCACCACGAGTATGAATTGTCTTGAGTACGATTTGAAAATACATGATCGTTTGTACTGAGATAGTTCTGGGTAAATTTTCAATTCCTACATGCGTTTGATTTAAAACAAATTACATACATACAGGTATGCCTTTGCACAACGTAAAATTCGCTTTCTTGGCGTTGGTACGTAGAGGATCGCGAGAAATAATTTCCATTTTCCCAAACGCGCATGCAGTCGTATTCCTATATGTCTCTGCAAGCATCTCACACATTTGATCACTTTCTTGAATTGACCAATCGCGTTTAGTCTAGCGATGACTTCCGGATATTTACAACCAACAAAAAAGTAATTTTAGAATTTACTCAAATTAGAAGGGACAAAACTCGTGGCAACTGAGTCTTAGCGTTGTCTGGTATATTTGTTAGTGGCAAGTGTAATATTTGCATCTTTTATTTAGTTAAGTTTTAAATCATAGCTAATACATGTAGAGATGTTTGTCTGGTTAGGTCGACCTGTTGGAATACTCGAGAAGCCTAATAAGTAGGACTCTCTGTCTCATGGCCAAGTGGTTATCACAAACAATCAAGCAGGCTCATAGGCAAATAGGCATATCTAGGCATTGTCACTGTCAGGCACACCGGGGCAATTGTCTCGGTAAAATACTTTTCATATGTACATATATATGTTACTGCAAGTTACTGCAATCAATACCACAGTAAGTTTCAAAATTGTGCACTTCTTAAATTAGCTATCCCAAAATCAACAGCCAAATCTTACGACATGTACACTGTTTCTACATTTACCTACAGATGACAGATACTATATATTATAACTTACATATATTGAGAATTTACACTCTGTAGATACAATATTAAACGGCTTTAACCAGCCTGGCCAAACTCCAGCAAAACCAACTCATAATTCATTTTATGCATATTCAATTACGGGTATTTTAAGAATCCGTGATTAAAACTACACTTTCAATTGGCAGTCCGCGAATGTACATTACAGGGCATTTTTACCAGATTTGGGGAAGGGGCGTTTTGGTCTAAATTGGGGAAAATATCTATGAATGGGAATGCAATTTCCAGAGTTAAGTTTAAGGATGTTGGCTGGGCAAGTTTTGACATTGTCCAGTCTAACAATTTTATTTTTTAAATCATAGTGTTATTTGACAACAGTATTGTTTATTGTTTTGCATTCTAGTAGATATTAATGTAATGTATGAATTAAGATGGAAACATATACAATTTGAAACAAAATATTTTTTTTTCATATTTTCCGTCATTTTTTGTTGTCAACAAAATAGGGGGTATGTGTAGTTCGGAGTAGAATTTATTCTTTTGCTATAGAAAAAGTAAGATTTTTGTGTTTTATTAGTGGAATACATATATAAAAGTAGATACTGAGCTGTTTTTATGTTCGTTCTCTATGTCACAATTGTGGGTACAGTACCTTACAGTGAAAATGTCAAAATAACTCCAAAATAGGTGTAATTTAATGAATTTTTAATAAAAAAATCCTTTGAGAAGCCCGTTGACCTCTACATTGTGTTACTTGTTTTGAAAGAAATGTCATAGGACCTAGTCATATATAAGTTTTAAAGAAAGTTGAGCATAAGAACATACTTTTTATCTTTATTAAAAAATAATGGGTTGGGTACGGTCTATATATGCTTGTTTTTCAAAGTAAAAAGACAAATGAGGATTACAATCGTTTATGTATGTTTTGAAAGATATGTATATATGCAGTCGAAAATTAATCATTGTTTTTCAATAAATGTAATGTTTTGGGGAAAATGTGAAATGTTCAATGACTCTATTTTTCCTCTTTTTAGTAAAATTTGGAATTGGAAATATGTGACTTCTTCAAAGACGTCTAGTGCAAAAGAAAGTGTGGTGACCCACACTTTTTTGATAATTTGTTATTGTACTGAACATGTCCGATCACCCTTTGTTAAAGCGAAATCTAAAATCCGACTCTACATTAATGCATATTACAAATGTTCCATAAATGAGGAGATTTTAACTTGAGTTAATAATGAAATTTGTAATGGAAATGAAATTGAACGTATTTCAAATGCAATATCTAATATCCAGTGACACGTTTCTGGGTATGAATGCCAACTGAGAGATCTATTGCGAAACATTAAATATTATATGTGGAGAAACTTTTATAAAAAACACTTACCAGCGGATTCGAACTCGCACCTAGGACACCAACTTTGACACAGCGCTTCGTACAATAGCCGGCGCCTTAGACCACTCGACCACCTAGTTAACCTAAAAAATTGGTTTCGGTGGACGGGTCATACTAAGGTCATACTACTGAACCTGTCGGATATCTTCGTGCCTTTCCGTCAAATAACGACAACCGTAGCGAATAATTTATACAATAGAGGATTCACTTTACATAACCTCAGGTATATATACAACATTTTACCATAGAAAGATGCCAGATCAATACTGATGCACCGAAATTAGATAAATTATAATATTGTTTGGAGAATTATATCCAGAATAACGAACATTCTGTAACGTAGGATCTATAAGATACAAGTACAAACATTAATTATTATATATTATATTTGGAGACAATTTTGTACAAACCACTTACAAGCGGATTCGAACCCGCACCTAGTACACTAACGCCAGCGCCTCGCACAAATAGCCGGCGCCTTAGACCACTCGACCACCTAGCCAGTATAAACAGATTGGTTTCGGTACTACTGAACGTGTTGGATATCTTCTTTGCCTTTCCGTCAAATAACGCCTTAGGTATACATACAACATTTCACCATAGAAAGACAATTTCTAGACATATCCATGCTATCTCTAAGGAATTTAATCCAATTTAATGATAAACAAGCACATGCATAGTTGATTGTATATGCTAATCTGGAGAGAAGTCTCGTGAGAGGTTTGGATGATTGAAACTGGTTTGGTACAGACTGGTCGATTAATCAGACACGTCTTTGTTTATAGCGACAGTCATAATAGTAACGATTGGCAATATTGATAACTTGCAATATAAATAGTTTATATGTTTTTCAATAAACACGTCATTGTTTATTACGAGAGTCATAATATAATGATTGGCAATATTGAAAACTTCTTGAAATAAAATATTTTAAATGTTTTTTCAAACTAAAATGGAACATCAGCAACAATTCATGTACCTAAGCAATTATTATGATTGGGAGTTTTGAAAAGTTGGAAAAGCTGATTGTTTTGCTTTACTGATTCATGCAATATTGGCATTCGTTAAGTGCAGAAATAATGAGTATTTTGCGTTCGGCTTTTCCTGGTCGCAAAGAAGTTTAAACCTTTTAAAATTATTTCACGTGCTCGGTTTCTGCGTTAAGTGACAGTTCCATTTCTGCGTTATGTGACTGTTACATTTCTGCGTTATGTGACTGTTACATTTCTGCGTTATGTGACTAACAGTTCTGCGTTAGTTGACTGTTACATTTCTGTGTTATGTGACTGTTACATCTCCTGTCTGACCTTTGTACTCACTTTAATAAAGTTCACACTTGTTCAAGCGCATGATTATATTGATTATATTGCACCAATAATATATTCGAAAAATTAGGAGAAAAATAAAATCTCAATGTTTTATTTAAATATGACATGCGGTTTTAAATTCAAAATGATACAGAGATAAATAAATCGTAATATAAAGTGCTAATATAATGCTGTATGCATTTATATACAATTCAAGATAGAGGGCGTAAACGGTAACAAGCATGTTTCACTACCGTTCATGAATCAAACAAAGACTGCACTATTTTTCTTGTATTGAACGTGTTCGGCGATTTCCAAAGTTTCCTTACATACTCCTTTTGTAAGATGTACACATTTTCTAAGTATTGAGTTTCGAGTAGACAATGTCGAGTTTCAAGTAGAGAAAATCGAGTAGAGAAAATCGAGTTTCGAATGGAGAATATCGAGTTTCGAGTAGAGAAAATTGAGTTTGGAGTGGATAATATCGACTTTTGAGTAGTGCAAATCGAGCTTCTAGTACAGAAAATCGAGCTTCTAGTAGAGAAAATCTAAGTTTGAAAATTAACAACAGCCTGATATCTAACAGCCACTTAAGTCTGTTTTGTAAAAGATATTGAATAGGTAAACTCTGACTCTGAGTTCATCGCTTCTTTACGGTTAGTGTCCATATGCAAATTTTGTATTCGGTTTAATATATTTTACAAATTAAATTATTTAGTTGGCAAAATACATGACATTTTCTATGTTTTTTAAACGTTTCTTTCTATCCAACCCCTTAATTTAAAAAAATGCTTTGATCTGTACTGTAAACAGTGCTTATTTACTGCATGGTTGATTCGACATTAAACATGGCTGCCAGCTGCCATCTTTGTTTACATAGAGTTTAGTAAAAACTTGTAGCGACTACTCCTCTGAAACTTCTCGACGGATTTCCATGAAACTTCACAGGAATGTTGCTCTTGATATCTAAATGATCATAGCAACATTTCAGGTTGGTCGGAAATTAGCCACAGCTAACAATAGATTTTCAAAAAACAAGTTTGTAGTGAGTATTTCTTGAAAACTATAAGTGATATTGATATGGGACTTTTTCTAAAATGATCAGTATGACATAATGTTGATCCTTGTCAAAAAATATTTTGATTTGACGTTAAAATGATCAGTATGGTATGATGTTGATCCTTGTCAACAATTATTTTGATGCGACGTTAAACATGGTCGCCAGCGGCCATCTTTGTTTACATAAGAGTTATATAATGAACACTTGTAGCGACTACTTCTCTGAAACTACTTAACTGATTTTCATGAAACTTCACAGGAATGTTGCTCTTGATGTCTAATTGATCCTATAAAAATTTCAAGTCGGCCGAACAATCAAGATGGCCGCCATGGCTAAAAATAAACTTTCAAAAAACAAGTTTGTAGCGACCACTCCTTGAAAATTATTAGTGATATTCATATGGGACTTTTTCTAAAATGATCAGTATGACATGATGTTGATCCTTGGCAAAAAATATTTTGATTTGACGTTAAACATGGCCGCCATCTGCCATCTTTGTTTGCATAGAGTTATATAATGAAAACTTGTAGCGACTACTCCTCTGTAACTTCTCTACGGATTTTCAGGAAACTTCACACGAATGCTGATTTAGCTATCAAAAACCTATCAGTAGAGCTTCAAGGTCATTGACCTCTTGTTTGTGTAAACAGACTCTCACAGTATCGTGCTCAAAAAGACGAGAATAGTTATCCTTGTCCAATGGGTAGTCTATGTTTCATGATCCTGTGTGTAATATGTCATACACATATAATTGCCTTTTTTAAAACGGGCGTAGATGAATAATAATAATAATAATAAACCGATGAATGCTCCCCGAATAAAGGTACACGTGAAATACAATCGGATGAGAAATGTAAAAAATCCGCCAAATTTCGTTTTAACCATATTGTCCATATTATAAGTTCTCCTGACAATATGCGCTACTAGAGGTCATACTGAAACTTTCTATGCAGTTTAATGAAAATCGGGTGAAAAACATATGAGTTGAGCAGACAAGGCTAAGAGTTCCGTAACTCTGATTAAATTATCAAATGCAGCCAAAATATATCCTCTGTAACCAGGATAACATAAGCACATATATATATACATCATGTACATATATATTCTTTATGTAATTCGATGTAACTAAGGTGTAACTGGATTGTAACTTATGTACCGAGCAACTGTTTTCATGTTTCACTTTTAAAACTTCTTTTTATAACAAAAGTAACCATTGTAACCCCGTTTTGAAGAGAATGCACGTTAAATAGCAATTATGCATGTATCGCTGTGTAACTCTAGAAAAAAAGCATTTTTTAAATTCTCAAACGTAACTATTGTAACCATTGTAACAATGCTTTTTATATAAAACACGCATGAACACAGAATCAATGTGTATAATCTGTATGTAACTCAATGTAACTAAGGTGTAACTGGATTGTAACTTACGTACGGAGAAACAGTTTTCATGTTTCACTTTAAAAACTGCCTTTTAGTAATAACGTAACCATTGTAACCACGTTTTGAAGAAATTGCAAGTAAAGTAGGAACTTTAGATGTATCTCTCTGTGTAACCATAGTGTAACTGTTATGTTACTGATGTACCTAGTCTAGAAAAAAGCACATAAATATATACATATATATTATTTATGTAACTCAATGTAACTAAGGTGTAACTGGATTGTAACTTATGTACCGAGCAACTGTTTCATGTTTCACTTTTAAAACTTCTTTTTATAAAAAAGTAACCATTGTAACCCCGTTTTGAAGAGAATGCACGTTAAATAGCAACTATGCATGTATCTCTGTAGTGTAACTGCTATGTAACTGATGTAACTACTCTAGAAAAAAAGGCTTTTGTTTTCAAAATTCTCAAACGTAACTATTGTAACCATTGTAACAAGGCTTTTTATATAAAACACGCATGAACACAGAATCAATGTGTGTAATCTTTATGTAACTCAATGTAACTAAGGTGTAACTAGCGTGTAACTGAAAAATTGTCTTTTATAATAAAGTAACCATTGTAACCACGTTTTGAAGAGAATGCAAGTAAAATAGGAACTTTAGACGTATCTCTGTGTAACCACAGTGTATCAGCCCGGTAACAAATGCAACTAGTCTAAAAGAAAAGGGAAAAAAAACAACTAAATGGAACCAATAATACCACTGTAACCAAGATTTGTATATAAACAGATATGAACTTACCACCAATGTGTATATTCTTAAGGTAACTCAGTGTAATTAAGGCGTAACAGGAGTGTAACTTAAGTACCTAAAACCTTTTTTCATGCTTCATGTTAAAAACTGACGTATGCATACCAACTGTAACCATTGTAACCACAGTTTTAAAGGAATGCAAGTAAATTATAAATTTTAGATGTAACTATGTGTAACTTTAGTGTGACTGTAATGTAACTTATGTAACTAGTCTAGAACAATTGGCAATGTTCAAAATTATCAGACGCAACCGCTGTCAGTAAATCTTCTCATTTTCACATAAAGTTGCAGTCTTCTTTACAACTGCCAGTTGATATATAACCATCGTAACTGTTTCATGTTAGCGTTACAAAATGGACCTTTCTTAAAATATGCGCCAGTTTCGTGCTCTAGGTGGTGTATTTTCAACATTAACGGAGGTATCGCGATCATTGCCTAGACGTTGGCGATATTATAAAAGACGTTATTAGGTGAACTCTTTATTTTCTCATTTATAGGAACACGTGTTAAATAAAAATGCAACTGATATATTAAGAACACACATATATGATGCATCAATCAACTATTTGCATAATGCATAAATCAACATATATTTAAACAATAAAACGAGCAGTCAACCACAAGCACATGCTCGAACATAATATAATTATGTTGTAGCATATATACTGACTGAAGACATAAACATTATTTAACTGTTGGATTAGGTTATAGGGAATTCTTCACGAGATGGTAGACTTGTGGTTATTTTCACAAAGGAGCGTATGAAAGTGAGTGAAAAAGCCATACACGCCTACCATCGAGTGAAGGATTTCCCTATAATCGAACCCAGCAGTTAAATAATCTATTTGTTACATTTTAAATCTGTTTATGTTTGATTTTAATCGAACTTATTCGGTTTATCGAACGTTATCGGCAGATGCCGTCGACGTCAGAAACACTTGATTGACGTCATGTCTCAACGCCACGGCTAGTCATTTTTGTGTTCGGAGTTAGTTTTTAATAATTAGCGATTATGAATATTCTTTCACCGAGAAACACCAATATTTCACCCATAGATATGTAATAAAGAGTTATTATAACACCAACGATAATATGTATTCGCGACTATTTGTGTGCCTATAATATGGCTATGTCTAATTCAAACTAATGCTGACTCACGCAAGAGTTACCTGAACAGTAACTCCAAATCTATCTAAATATTAACGTTCAGATGTGTACATCAATGATCAGTATAAAAATTAACGTAATATTCCAGAAATGGATGTAGGATGTAAAACTATGAAATAATACTTATATTCAGATCACGGAACATAGTACCTTTTAAGAAAAGTTCAATTAGTAAAGGTCTCTTCATACAAATTCATGTTAAATGTTGACTGTAATGCCAATCGCCGGCGATTTTAATATATTATGCATTCAAACAGCACTATTAAAGTTTAGCCTGCAATGCCACTCATACTGTGTTTAATGATTTAATTTTGGAGCAGTTCAAAGTTTTGTGTTTACATTCGACCACTCTATCATTAAGGATTTGTATTTAAATAGTTTTGCAACAACATTTTAGTGTTTATTTTGTTAGTTTCTCTGGATGTGAACTTTATTGTCAGATAATTTCTTTTGATGGGATGTAGTTTTGTTTACACTGTATTGTCTGTTTGGCTCTGAAGACAGGATAATAATGATAATAACGAGGATTGTGTACACATAACATTAAGCTAACCTGTAGGCTTTATTGCCTAGTGACCGTTCCAATTCGGTAACCCTGTTTTCACCACTAGTTTTGTTGTATTTTGTCATTTTCATTGTATAATTAATTAAATATTGCTCCTTGTTGGCAATACCTTCGATAATATTGCGTTTGGACGCTGTGTTTGGACGCTGGGTTTTCTAAAGGACCTTATATTTTATTTTTGTGGCTGAGCAGGCTTTGAAAATGCTTAATATGTTGTTTTTTCTGTACACCTACCGTTGTGCTACGTTGCATGACAGTAGGCACCATCACTTGTAAGTAATCTATCATATCTCAATAAATCGCCGCTCTTCATTTTCATTTTACATTTGTTTTAAATTGTTTCAATACATTTGTAATTGCCATTGTGTATGCATGATTATAATTACGTAATCGAGACTTTAATAACATACATGTAATGGTATTTTAGGATTATTGATTTGTTTTTAAAATGATGCCTAGCACGCATAATGTACACACTATTATGTGTTTAGTCATAAGAAGTTCACCCTAAGTCTCTCCTCGCTACAAATTGGTAGTTTTATAACTTAAGTGATACAATTTAACACAGAAAATAATTTGCATTACGAACATCGCATTGAGCATGTCGCACCTGTACACAGGTAGCAGTATACTTTCAGGGTAAAACAATTGCTCGGTACTCGAACACACGTCCTTCTGACTTACAGTCACGTGCTATCCACTGAGCAATATTCAACTGTTTACTTAGTAGTTAATACATGTGTTCGCGCACCTATATATAAATTATATAATTTAAAACCTAGAATTTCGTCTCAAAACAACTTTTAAATTATTTCAATAGTTTATTTAGAAGTAAATACGTTTTGGCGTGCATACGCACTAGTTATTTTGTGATATTTATTATTTAATGTCGGAAATGCTAACCTAAGTAGTTATACATATATATGGAGCAGTGGTATCTTCAGATAAACACGAACGCAATGTCCCTGGTTAATTTTGGGCATATATGCGATTAGGTAACTATATGTGGAAGCACATTATTGGTTTATGTACCGATATTTTGTTTTTTATCGAGCTAGAACTACTGTAACCGAGACTCTTTCATAATACGTATGTAATGGATAAGGAAATGTGTAGCTTAAAGTAAGGAAAATACCATAATTCGAGAAGAAATATACTGAACAAAAAATGTTTAGCACGACATTTTAGAGACATAAGATTAAACGTATGAACATTGATATAATTGTTTGAAGATATTAGGAATGCTAGGTACAAATGTGATTTTCAAAGAAGATTGTGTTAGTTTATTAAGTTCTAAGCGCAGTATCAGAATAACCTCCCACATATTAAAAAACAAGTTATTTCATTATACAGACGTATTGCTTTAAACAAATGTAATGTGTGATATTGACAATTAGTGCCCATTATGTCATTGTATAAAAACTGCTGAACTGTATTCACAAACAATTGTTATTCTCAAACAAATACATTCCAAATTGCGTAATTTTAAAATTACCTCCCTTTTCATTGAAATTAGAACGATTTTTGACCACCTTTAAACATATGTTCCGATCATATTTGATTTACTTTTATCACCGACTTTGTTTACAAGTGACTTCGTAGCATTATTATTTGACATATATATGTCACTTTATCATTAGAAGTTACATGCATTTTATGTACTAAATTTATTTTGCTCAGTATATGTGGTATGTTTTGAAACGAAGAAAACGTGCATGCATACATTTGTTTATGGTATACGTATTTAAAGTCAGGCAACATTTCGTAAACGTTACGCACAAGCGAAACTTAGACCAGCTTCCTATCTAGATATGTGTTATTAAGTATGTCAGATTAATACTATAGATATTCGCAAAGGTTTGGTTCATATCAACGTGTCAGCAAATCGAAGTACACCATTCAACAAAAAGTATAACAATGACGTATGTTCCCATCATATTTGACTTACTTTTATCACCGACTTTGTTTACAAGTGACTTAGTAACATTATCATACACGTCTATGTCACTTTATCATTGAAAATTACTTTTATGTGCTAAATTTATTTTGCTTAGTACATGTGATTTGTTTTGAAACGAAGGAAACGTGCATGAATACATCTGTTTATGGTAAATCCAATTTCCGGGAGCATATGGTTGTTTTAAAGATCTGAAATAGTGTTTAATATCCACACGTAAGCGTGTTGTACAACGTGTATTTATGATTATCGAATACACATGTAACCGTTCAACAGTAGTAAGCTTCTAATAGAAGTCTGACTCCTCTCTTAGTTAAGTATCTTATGTACTTAACTAGCCATTGCATGGTAAGGTTATTAACGCTGAAATTTATGACGTCGTATTTAATACCAAATTAGCAAAGCTACGGAAACTGGTTATTAGACAGAAAACACATGTGACACATATTATTACTGCAAATATGAGGTTTTTTTTGGTAACATGTGAAGATTGTTTTTTAATTTGTAAACTTGTTCAACCATTTGTTCCAAATTTCGACTTTTATATCTACCGTGCATGATAAATACGCTTATTCAGTTATATCATGGATGCGACGTATTGTTGATATGGGACGGAAGCGTGAGAGTTTATTAATGTATTTGATGTTTCTTCTTCATAAAAACAGACTTATATTCGGCCGCCTTTCCTGACAAAATAACATACCCTTTTCCCCTCTTTGGCTGAGAAAATTCCCCTAATCCGTGGTACATATTATTATATTATTATTTTGTTTTGATCAACAACATTTCCCCTTCTTACTTTTTCAATAATGTTATGTTTTGGTTACGTTTATAGAGGAAGGTTAAATATAACTTGTATCACCTTTACCTGTAAAAAAATTCTCCAAAGGTATATTTGTACACCTTAATCTTCAATTTTTGTTTCCCCTAAATGTCCATAAAGCTTACTCTATTTCCGCAAAAAAGATATTCTTTATCAAAACACACCGTAAAACACCGTATGTTTGTTAACCTGGAAAAGGGCATTAATAATAATTATTTATCAATCTGCTAAAGAAATAAATCAAATTTAGCCTGCCTTCAAACGAGGGGCCGTCTGAATAATTATATGTCCAAGACTGAATGATACTTAAACTAAGCTTATGCAGATATTTGCCGTTTCGTCTTTGATTGACCAGATATTGTGTGTGAACGCATATTACCACACCATTTTTATTGACCAGATATTGTGTGTGAACGCATATTACCATACCATTTTGATTGACCAGATAATGTGTGTGAACGCATACTATCATACCATTTTTATTGATCAGATATTGTGTGTGTACACATACTACCATACCATTTTGATTGACCAGATATTTTGTGTGTACTCATACTACCATACCAATTTGATTGACAGATAATGTGTGTGAACTCATACTACCATACCAGATATTGTGTGTGAACGCATACTACCATACCATTTTGATTGATCAGATATTGTGCGTGAACTCATACTACCATACCATTGTAAAAGCTGTTTTTTATTATATTATTATAATGTCGATCCTACAATAATAGTGGGATTCCCATTCTTTGTTATAGTCCGGAATTGGTCTGAATGTTTTTTTTTTCTTCGCATAGATAGGTACAAACAGATAGGTCAACTTTCCTATTGAAACAAACATTGCGTCACATAATTGACCGGTTAGTTTCGCAAGGCGGAGGAGTTTCTTAGAAGTGAAGATACTCTTATGGTTGTTCATGGCTCACCACTTCTCTTCTTTTTTTCTGCCGGTTTTAGATAAGAAGAGACGCCAGAGAAGATCAGTAAAGACACATGAAAGAGTGGGAATTGTATTTTAGATTAATTCTAGTATTAGTTTCGTTTCCTTGTTGTTAAATTGGTCAATCGCAGAATCGTAATCATCATTTAACAATTCTTCAAAAAAACAACAAATATATATGTATTTTGGGGGTTCTGGCTCAATTTTGTTTTTTTACATACTTCGGGATATGAAATGGTACCTACTTACTCAAGTTTGATTTTTTAAAATCTGAAAACAAATATGTACAAGAAATAAAATATGAAATGGTAGATACTTGCTCGGGTTCGGTTTTTTAAAATTTGAAAACAAGTATGTACAAGAAATAAATACTTTAACCTCCAATAATCGTTCATTTTTCTAATTGAAGCTGCACCGCAACCAACACACACTTGATATTTTGCAGAAGTACCTTTTTTACATATTATACATGGTAATGCATGACTTGTTTTTAATCTATATTTATGCAAACTGCAATAATTAGAATCTTTTGTAGGCTTATTTGTACATGGATTATGTGATCCAATTTTTTAAGAAATTTACAAACATTGATTTCCATTGTCTATTTTGTATATAATTATTTTTATATTAAATATTTTTTTTTTTAAATATATAACAAATAAAGATTTATTGTCTATTTTGTATATATTTATTTTTATATTAAATTTTTTTTTTTTTAAATATATAACAAATAAAGAGAATGGAAAACGAAGAGACTATAAGAAATTTAATACGCCTGTTTGATACAGGAGTGATAAGCAAAGAAACTCTAGAACATAGCCTTATGGCTATTCAACCACCCGAGGCATTGAAAAGAAAACCAATCCCAGCACCACGAGTTGTAAAACCAATTCCAGCTCCACGAGTTGTAAAACCAATCCCAACCCCTCGCACTACAATCAAACCCCGCGAAGTTCCAAAGGAAACCCCAAAAGAGGTCACATCCCAAACATTAGAAAATTTACTCAAGCGACGACGTGCTAAAAAACAACGTAAACGAGAAAAGCAGAAATATTATAAATTACAAGAAAATGTTATAAATGAACAAAAGCAGAAATATGCCAAATTACAAGAAAATGTTATAAATGAACTGAAAGAGTTTAATGATAGAAAATCTAAAGAAGGTTTTCCAGAATTAAAACTGGTTGACAAACCAAAATGTGATATTTTCAAAGCATACGAGGCGCCTGTCAAGGAATACAAAGACCCTTTAAAACTATTTCATGATGGGAAATCCATTATCACAAAACAAATACATAAAGAGATAGCAGAGTTTGCAAAAATAAAACAAGGATTATACTTTCAATTCGGTCTTACTATAGATTTAAATAAAGACGATGGTGCTACCAAAAAACACGCCCAAACGGCAGTTTTATATAGTGAGCAAAAGGTAATCTTAAACTCTGAAAAAATAAATGAGTTTTACTACGAATCATCTGCATATATACAAGAAAGCCTTGAAAGATATATAAGTGGAGGTTCAGGATTGGAGATGGATCACTGTGTTAAGTTTTACTTGAATATTGCAAAGTATGAACCATTAAAAGGTTCTTCATATATTCCTTTGCCTAAAGCAGTAGCTGATAAGAAGGCAATTATCAATGTAAAAAACGACGATGATCAGTGTTTGTTTCATGCAATAAATTCAGCTTTAAATCCAGCTAAAAAGAATTCTGATAGATTATCAAAGTATCCTAGTATAGAGTTCTTAAAGAAAAAGGGTATTGACTTTCCCACTCCAATTTCTCAAATTTCCAAAGTAGAAAAACAAAACAACCTCGCTATCAACGTTTACGGATATACAACAAGAAAAAATAAAAAAGTAAAAAATAAAAAGGTAAAAAATAAAAAGGTAACTGCTTTCCATATTAAATATCAGAACAACCAAAAGATATTGAGCGAATTAATTTGCTCTTAATATCTGAAGACATTGAGGTTGAAGAAGAATCAGAGAATGAAGATGATCCAAATAATGAAGAAGGAATCATAGATGACAGCTATGACCCTGATGATTATCCTGACAAACTAACAACAAAAATAACAAAATATCACTATTGCTGGAGTAAAAATCTGAATAGACTACTTTATGACCAAAACAAACATAAAGGTCAAACTTACTTCTGCGATCGTTGCCTTCACGGCTATTCTGGAAAAGGACTACTTACCAAACACAGCGAAGACTGTGAGGGTATGAACAAAAATTCTTGCAGAATAGAAATGCCGCAAGAAGGTAAAAATCACGTAAAATTTAAAAATCATCAAAATCAGATGCCTGTGCCTTATAAAATATATGCTGATCTCGAGAGTATAATCAAACGCAATCAATCAAATTTGGAAAGAAATCTGAAATTCAAAATGTACACGAAGCTTGCGGGTTTGGATACCAGGTTGTCAGATATGATAGCAAAGCTAAGGAACCTGTTATTTACAGAGGTGAAGATGCTGGTGAAGTGTTGTTAAATCGCCTAGAATGTGAGAAGAGCAACATTAATAATATATTTGCTCACCCAAAACCATTAATCATGACGCAGCAAAATGAGGAAGATTACGAAAAAGCAACACACTGTTGGATATGCGAGAATGAAATAGGTAGGAAATGTGGCAAAAACTGTAAAGTAAGAGACCACTGTCATTTTACAGGAGAATACAGAGGTGCAGCACATAAAAACTGCAACCTAAAGCTGAAAATAAAACCAACCAAAACACCTATACCTGTTATATTTCACAACCTCAAAGGATATGACAGTCATCTTATAATGCAAAAAATACATAAAATGACAGGTAATATTACATGCATCCCAAACAATGCTAAAAAGTATATTTCATTTAGTGTTGGACAACTTAGATTCTTGGATAGCTTTCAGTTTATGGCTTCGTCTCTGGAAAAATTAGTTAAAGCAACAGACAAATCTGATTTCAAAATTACCAAAAATCAGTTTGGAGAACAAACAGATTTTCTTTTACGAAAAGGTGTTTATCCATACGAATATATGGACAGAATGGAAAGATTTAAGGAAACGCAATTACCACCTATAGAAAAGTTTTACAGTAGTCTCTCAGGTGAAAGTATAAGTCCCGAAGATTACGAATACGCTCAAAAAATATGGAAAGAGTTTAACTGTAAAACTCTTGGAGACTATCATGATTTATATCTAAAAACGGATGTAGCTTTGTTAGCAGATGTGTTTCAAACTTTCGGAAAAAAATGCATGAATGCATATAAACTCGATCCCTTGCATTACTACACAGCACCTGGATTATCTTGGGATGCTTTACTTAAACATTCAAAAATAGAATTAGAACTTTTGACAGACATTGACATGCACTTGTTTGTAGAAAAAGGAATGCGTGGTGGAATTAGTATGGTATCAAAACGATATGCCAAAGCAAACAATCCACATGTAGCTGATTATAACACTAAAGAGGAAAACAGCTACTTAATGTATTTTGATGCAAATAATCTTTATGGATGGGCAATGAGTCAGCCACTTCCATATTCTGGCTTTGTTTGGAAAGCCAAAAAGAAAAAAGAAAAATATTCTAAACCAAAACCTGGCAAAGGACAAATACTTGAAGTTGATTTAGAATATCCTAAAGAGCTTCATGAAGCTCACACTGACTATCCGCTTGCACCGGAAAGATTAGCAGTGAAAAAAGAATGGTTGTCTGAATACCAAACAGATCTGTTAGAAAATAATAGCATGATAAATACAGAACAACTAGTCCCCAATCTTATGGACAAAGAAAAATATGTGTTACATTACAAAAACCTGGAACTGTATTTATCTTTGGGTATGAAACTAAAAAAAATACACAGAATATTAGAATTTAATGAAAAACCATGGATGGCATCATACATAAATCTAAACACAGAACTTAAGAAAAAAGCTAAATCACAATTTGAAAAAGATTTTTACAAACTTATGAACAACTCTGTGTTTGGCAAAACAATGGAAAATTTACGCAAGCGGACTGGTATAAAACTAGTTAGAACTGACGGCTCCGAAAATGAAAAAATAAGACAAATTCTAGCCAAACCCAACTTTAACAGGCGTATAAAGTTTCCAGATGAATTGTCAGCAATACATGTAAACAAAACAAAATTAACATTAAACAAACCAATCTATGTTGGGATGGCAGTATTGGATTTATCAAAGTACATGATGTATGATTGGTACTATAATACTCTAAAGAAAAGATACGGGGATAAATGTAGTTTATTATACACAGACACTGACAGCTTGCTGGTAGAAATCAAAACAGATGATGCATACAAAGACATGGCTGAAATGAAATATGAATATGA
The DNA here is from genome assembly GCA_037043455.1 of Cyrtodaria siliqua. NCBI lineage: Eukaryota > Metazoa > Mollusca > Bivalvia > Adapedonta > Hiatellidae > Cyrtodaria > Cyrtodaria siliqua. Next base: position 16,480 of record JAWPHD010009105.1, on the reverse strand, counting down.
CTTGAGTGATTATCCACAAAACCATCCAATGCATGATGATACAAACAAAAAAGTATTGGGTAAAATGAAAGATGAATGTGCTGGTGTTGCTATAACTGAGTATGTTGGATTAAGACCCAAGCTATATTCTATTTTGAGAGCGGATGAACAACTTATCAAAAAGCGAAAGGAACAAAAAAATATGTAGTTCAAAAAAATATAAACTTTGAAAACTACAAGGATGCATTGTTTAACAAGAAAAAATACACCCATGATATGAATATGATACGCACGATAAAGCATCAAATATACGGCATAACATTAAACAAAGTAACACTGTCACCATTTTACTCAAACAAATACATTCGAGAAGATGGAATTACAATGGATGCATATGTTTTTTATAAAAACTTATGAATTTGGGTATCAGCAGGAACAATCAGTAATTCTTCTTTGACAAATCCTCTCTGCGGCGCTGGTAATTTCAAAAAATAAACTCTTATTCCTTGCGTCACCATATAACTTTTAATCGTGTGAATATCTACACTCCACATTGGATCAGATGCTCTGCGTCTTCCACCTTCTTGTTCCCCAGGTTGATATAAATATCTTACACTTGCATTCATACAGATAGGATCACCTTTTAATATTTTTGTTTCAACAGAAGGGGGCTTTTTTGTCTCCACATTTATTGCTTTAACAACTTCTGGTAATCTCTTTACCCATTCTCTGTTACGTTTTTGTGAATCTATTTCCTTGGCATACTGATAGCCAAACAATCTTTCAGCTAATGTTCTGTTAAATCTTTCCACTATAGCTTGGTCTCTGTGTATTTCTGTTCTGCCTCGTCTGATATTTACTTTGTGTTTCACCATCAACTGCGATACTGCACCCATAAATTCTCTGCCTGGATCCACTTGTAATAATTTTGGATATTTCAAATGCCGACTGTATATTTTCTCAAATGCTTTGGCAACTTCTGTGCTATCCTTGGAAGTCAGTGGCTCTGCTTCTTTGTATCTACTTGCAATATCAACCACAGTCAACGCATATTTATATGTCTTGCGACCACGACCAAAGCCAAAAGTATCATGCGGTAAAAATAACAAATCAGCTTGATGCACTCCATTCTTAGCAGAAACATCAAACCTGGGTCTAATTCTTTTCTTTGGTGCGGATAAATAAATTTGCCACACAGCTTGTTTCTTTAAAAATGCTAATGCCTGTTTCTTACTGACACCAGCCTCTTTTGCTAATTTTTTAACTGCTGAGTAACCTCTCCAAAATCCTTTTGGGCTGTAATTATAAATCTTTTCCATTTTTTTTCTACTAAAGATTAAAATTTATATAACTATAAAGAAAAAAAATGGAAATCACAACTGCACGATTTGATGAACTGCTCAAAGAGCAAAATCAATATAGCACAAAGAAATGGACAGACATGGAAATAGATAAAATATACACTATTACAGATACGAAAATAGTAGATACCGAATATGGTCCATCCATGGTAATAACATTATTAGGCAATGGTGAAGTATGGGCGCCTGATCATCTCAAAAATAAATTAGAGAAGAGTGCTAAACCACCACCATATTATATGCGACCACTTGGATTAAAACCATGTAAAAACAACAAAAAAAATAGGTATCATGCATATGACTTAGTCTTTTCAAAGGTTATTTAAAGTAATTATAGTTTTAAACTATTTTTTTTATGAACTCAATTTGTACGCCACAAATCCAGTTGCAGCCATGCCCACCACAATAAACGTAATTTCTCTATTCTGTTGATCCGGAGATGGTGTATAGAAATCACTCAACTTGGGCTCCGGTTCCAAAGGCAACTGTTTACCAGTTATGTAATAATACTGTTTCATAGCCTGATTCACATCATCAAAAGTCTGCTCTGCATGATGCTCTTTTTGCAGTTGCTTGTTAATAAAATCTGATCTCTCTGTTCTTTTTTTATTCCACTCCGCTTGTGCTGCTTCCAATTGTTCCATTGCTTTGTCATGCCTTTGTCTTTCCTCATCTGAATGATTTCCCATTTTTGAAAAGAAATAATTTGAACCGCTAAACGCCAATGCATTTGTTAATGCGCCACCTATCATCATTGCTACTGCACTTGCCATTTTTTTATATATATTTTTTTAAATTATTTCATAATATCCGCAGGAATAATATCTTGCTTAATCATCATATCCTTTGTAGCCATTGCTAACCATATATCCAAAGACAGGATCCCAACATCTGTCATATTAAAATCCACTTTAGGGGCTGGTCTTTTTAGTAGTTTTTTGCTAATCTCAGAATATCCAACAGTTAGAAGTGTTTCCACTCCAGCGTGATACATCATATTTACAATTTGTTTTCCGTCAATACTTGTTGCCATTTTTTTATTTTATTTTTTATATTATTTTTTTAAATAAATTATTAAAAACAATCAAACGGGTCTTTTGGTGCAACACGAACAGCAGCAGGTTGCACAGGTTGCGTAGCAGATTTCTTGTTATATATATACAAACCCAACCCAGCAATGCCTAATAAAACCAGACACGGTGGAATATAATTTTTGTATACGTTTATTTTGATTTCTGGTTCCTCTTCATCTATTGTTATTTTTGTTATTTCATTTTGCTTTGCAGCATTTTGATTTGCATCTTACTCTACCAAACGCTTTGCCTTTCTTGCCGCTGCTCCTTTTTTCCCAGCTTCTATTCTTTTTGGATTTTTTACTTTTTGTACAGGTATAACTTCACTCTCTTGGTTCTCCATCATTTATATTATCTATATTTTTATTTTTATTAAAATCAATATGTCTAACAGTTGTCAGTATTGCTGTAAATGGTGCTAAGCACATTCCATACCTGTAATACAACTCACAACAAGCACTTGTCAAAGCATGATTAATAAATGGGTCTTCCTCCAAATCTTCTATCAGCTTTGGTGGATTGGTTACATTAAAATATTTTGATACTCCCATCACATACAAGTTAATAAAAGAATTGCCTAAAGTCCTAGTCATGCTTGCCCCAAGCCTTGCTTCATATCTGCAGTAAAGTTTGTTAATTTCATCCGGGGGCATGCTATCTATATTTGTGAGTTGTATATCTTTACCCAAATATTGACGACTACCGCCGCCAGCCACTATGGCTGATAATCTTTCTTTTTTTGTTTCTTGTTGCTTTGATTCATCACGTTCCGTGAAACCTTCCGATATATCTTGTAATAGTTCTTCCGCATTCATTTTTATATTAATAATTTTATTTTTTATCTTGAAATAAACATAAAACAAAAAACAACCAGCTGCGATATTCATGCAACTAGTAATTGTTAGTATTGTTAATAGCATTGTTATTAATATTGCTATTTTTTTATTAGCATTGTTAATTTTCTGCAAGCATTGCTATTAACATTGCTACTTTACTATGAGCAATGCTACTTTGCTATGAGCAATGCTATAAGCATTACTATATTTCCTGATATTTTCATTATATTTTCATGTCAGTATTGCTACTTTGCTGTTAGTATCACTATTAGCAACAAAGCAATGCTGTTAGAAAAAAAGCATTGCTATTAGACATTATTCAACCCAATAACCAGTTGGTTGGTCGGTCCTCAATATTAACTTGGAATATTTAGTCTTTGCTAAAGCTTTTCTTATTCTGGTTCTCTCTTCCAGCGTCGGAATAACATCATTTTCTCTCAAACAATTTTCATAACTATCTCTGTCTTTGGTGTAAAACATACACAACCATTTTGCTTGCTCCCTTAAATCTTTCAATACAGAATTATATCTCTGTGAAATAACCCACACTGATTGTTTGGCGTGGCGACCAGAGAATGCCAACTCTGATAACATATCCTTTTTCTTTGTTAATTCTTTTGTGGCGGAGCAATCATCAATAATGTATAATGTGGGCTTAATATTGTTTGAAAAATAAACGCAACAGTTCTTGCAACATTTCTTTGCCGTTGCTAACGGGATTGACAATTATTATTTTTTTATCTTTTGGGTGTCTTACATCTCCTATCCAGGATCTATTTTTATAAGCCTCGTTCCACTCTATGGTTGGACACAATGTAATTATATGTTCAAAAACTCCAACATACTCTTGTTCAAGTATGTCAAGAACAAACTCTGTTTTGCCGCAGCCTGTCTGACCGCAGATAATGGCACTGTGTGGATATTTAGGATATTTTTTGTTGCAAACTAGTATCGTGATGTTTTAAATCTTCCATCTTCGAAATTGATTTGCGCATCTTGTATTATATATAGATAAATATTTAAAGGTTGATCTGCATCTGCTTTTTTATTTATTAGTATCGTTATGCCTTCACTGCCGTTTTCTATTTTTCTTCCTTTGCCGTATAATAAATTGTCATCACATGTTCTAAGGTCAAGCCACAAAGCATATGATTTTGTTAGATAGGTCTCAAGAGAAACATTGGTAAAGTTTAAGTCCCTCGCTACTATTTCTGTCTCTTTGTTTCTTTTTGATGTCAAGGCAAAATATTTGTTGATTTCATCCCAATGTTGATATGCCTTCATGCCCTGACTATACAACTGATTTGGTACTCCCTCTATTGTCATTTCAACCTTTAAAATCTTTGGGTTGTAATAGGTTTCTGTGCTTGTTCTTTCTGGGTCTTCAAACAGCATTAGAATACCTTTCATGCTCTGTGCTGGTACATTAATGTTGATATTCCAAAGGGTTTCAGATTTTTTTTACTATTAGTTTTCTATGTCTCAAGATACGATCATACATAAATACTATCTTACCATTGATTTTCTGTCTTATTTGTCTGGATAATTCAACATCACTAACCATATCAAATTCCAAGCAGATATTTTTTATTACATAAGATGCATCAGCATCAGTGCTTTTGATAACTTTGTTATAATCATTAAACGGTAATTCATATTCTAACTTGTCACCAAGCCCCGCTTGATAAAATGGCATATGACTTTCTAACATTTCAAAGTCCAGTGGAATACAAAATCTATTTTCATAAGCTGCTGCTACAGCTTCATCTTCGGTGTCTGAGGAAGCATCTCCCGCACCAACTCTATGTTTTAACATGTTTGCTTTACCAATACCTTGTTCGGTAGGGCTTTTCCATAAATCCAAATAACAATGATATATACCACTGTCATCTATTGACATGACTTCATTGCCACTTATTCTTATTGTCATTTTTTTCACAATTGTTCTACCCAGATTCTGGTATAGAGTAGCGTTGGCGTCTGTCCTGCTTTTAAGTTCTATTTCAAAGGCAAGACGAGCAGTACGAGGACATATCACATCATTAGTACTTAGATTGGGAAATCTCACAAGCAGTTGCTGGTTTTGGTCTATTGTTGATGGATTATTAGTTATTACTACACTTGTGCGGATGCCCTTGGCACCATGAGGCTCTCTTAGTTTTCTATGAGGGTTGAGTTTGTTTCCGTATGCCGACATTGTTTTTATTTTTTAAATATATTTTTTAAAATTAAATAAAATAAACAATGGCTGAGGGTGGAGTTGAGTTTGACAATCCTACGTTCGATCCAGATGAAGTCGATGTCTTTATAAGTGAATTAATTCCTGACGAACCAGAACACAACCTGGCTCAGAATTCCAGAGACAAATTGTAAATGAAAATAATAATATTGATCACTTTCAAGGGGAAGATAGAACAGAAGAACAGCTTACACAAAAAAGGTTGTTAGTAGATCAATTTTTTTACTGAAGTTAATGCTGAGATCAGCGGAATTGATTATAAAGATGATTTTAGAGTGGATGAGGACGAAAACGGTTGAACAATGTTATATGCAGTTCGGTTGGGGACGGATGATGTTCCACTTACCTATTATAGGGGAAATAATCCAGATGAACCAATCAAGTTTTATGTGTTGGACACTCTAAATCGAAAATATGGTGCTGACTTCATGAAAAATAATTTAAAAATTTATGATTATTTAGTTCCACGTGAAAGACTTGCTCAGGGTAGGGCAGAATTAGCAGCCTTAGCGAGGACAAGAGATACCATCGCTGCAGAAAATATACCAATGCGAACTTTTTCAACAACTGAAGATGTACAAAATACAGTAGATGCTGTAAATATAATTGAGAGTGATTTGAGTAATATAATAGATGAAACTCATCCTAAAACTGCTGTTCAACCGGAAGATCTAACACTGCGAGAAATACGAGGTTTAGATAAGAGATTGCAAAGCTTTCGTGGAGAACTTACTAATAATCTCTCAAAGCTCACTGAGCTTGATAAAGACATAACAAAAGAAAAACAAAAATTAGAACAGGTTAGCACCCCCGGGCAGGAGGATGAGGTTTCAACAAGAGCGCATACGTGACAGAATAAAAAACTTAGAAGATGAAAGAAGTGCACGACTTGAATCGGCGAGTGAAAACAAAGAAGCATTACGCAGTCAAATAAACAGGATAAAAGAAACTATAAATAAGGTGTTAAAAAAGACACAACATTGGGTGAGAGAATAAAAACATTATTCAGAGAGCAAGGTATTACTATTGTTAGTATTTTGACTGCATTTGGTATGATTATTGGGGTATTAGTTGAGGCCATTATTCCTACATCAAGTGCTGCACCAAAACCAAAGCCAACTCCAAAACCTGATCCATCAAGTGTAAAAGATTGGATAAAAAAACAACTATTTAATCTTGGTAAACTTCATGCCAACCTAGCTGGTAAAGCTGCTGCAGCACTTCCAGGAGTTATTGGTGCAATAGTATCATGGCTTTTATCTGCAACAGGTAATGTTATTAATTGGCTTGGTAACAATCTATAGGATTTGCTTGTGTTTGTTTCCGGGTTGTTGTATGTGGCAGCTAAAGAGTGGTTTAGTAAATCTCGTAGATAAGTAATGCAGCAATACCTATTACTATAGTACCAACAATTATTGTTGTTTTGTTATCTTCGTGTTCAATCGCTATTTTTTGTATTTCTGGTGGGTTATGCTTCACAGTTTTATGTATTGATTTATCAAAGTCAGAATGTTCCGGTAAAAATTTGTTTGTTGTGGTGCCTTGAAAAGGTTGAATATTTTTGGTGGCACTGGTTTTACATTTACATCATTATTCAATCCTAATGCTTGTGCATCGGTTGCTATTACAATTTCATTATTGTAGTCTTGTATTATTCCGATTCTTAATTCCATGTCACGCGGAGACATGTACAATCCACTTCCATAGACAAAATTTACTTTACTTCTTGCATATTTTAGGGTGTTTTCATACCTTGAGATATGACGGGGCAAGGTAATGGGGCTATTTATTGCGTCCTCTACATTTGCTAGAAATTGTTTTTGAGCATCAAATGCCGTTCCAGTTCCAAGTATATCTGTTCTTGTTTGTGATTGTGAGCCAAGTATTGCCCAGCAGTATGTTCTTATGCTGTCATTGATTCTTTCTACTCCAGCTCTTGTAAATCCAGATGAACAATCTAGTATAAAAGTAGACCAGCTGTTGTCTGCCTCAGATCCTTGTGCAATGTAATCAATGTGATATGTTTTATCACTCTCATAGACTGTAAAACTCATCGTTTTGTTGTCGTATACAGTATTTATCAAAGGATGATAACCAATATTTGTCCAGTAATTATAAATTGTTCCTAGCCCATCATTATAGCTTTGTTTCTGTCTCCAGTCTGAATATTAGTCAACGTTAAACTCCTTGCATATTCTCTCGTATGCGTTTCGGTTATATGTGTTATTAAACGCATTCCAATTTGAGTCTTGCGGCATTGCTACACTCATCTCAAATAATATTCTTCTGACTTGGTAATAGACATGAAATCGAAATAACGAACCAACCAGGGCATCAGCTTTTAAATGATTGTTAAAATCAATACCACATCCAGTTGTCGCAAACCAAATAGCAAAATTCAACTGGTTCTGCCAAAATGACATCCAATCTGTCTCCCAGCGTTGGACTATAGCATTTGATTTAACGTAAGGGAGATTGTATTTTTCAAAGACATTGGGAAATGATGCTTTAAAGCCTTTACCGTTGGATGTAATGACTATGTTTTAATTTATTATATCTATCACTTTCTTGCTAAAAGAATTGGAATAGTGAGCATCTGGGTTATATTTGAATTCTTAAGAAATCATTTTTATTTTGTATTTTTATATATATTAAAAAAAAAAATGTTTCATTAAATTTAAACATATACGGTTCTATTAGCTTACAACAATATATCGATAATAGAAATGGAGATAAGCGCGTTGGATTAAAAAGTTTTATATACACTATCGGTTGGTATAATATTAATCATGAAACCATAAAGACAAGAAATCCAGATAAAATAAAACATTCAGCAGGTGGACTCTATAACTTTCAAGACTTGACAGAAATGTTTAAATTGCTAAATGAAAATATTACCCTGGACATTATTGTACAAATTGGTGCAGCCATTTTAGATACGTCAATAGAGACACGAATGTCAAGCGGTCTTTCAAAAATGTTGGGATTCAAGGACAGAAAATGGTTGACAGGTACTAATATGGGAGATTACCCAATTAATTTAGCTCCTTATAAACAGCTATATGTTCATCTGAAACAAGTTAATACGAGTAGTAATTATTTCAATGGTGCACCAAGCACTATTATAGGTGTTGTACCTGTAGTAAATAAGCAGTATGGAGATATTGTATATACACATTTTTATCCTGAATATCACTGTCTTATGAATGGTGCAATTTCTGAATTGACAATAGAAGTTAGAGATGAGTATGGCAACAAGATAGATAATCACAGTTTGCCTATGAGTTGTGTTTTAGAAATTATTTAAAAAATATATTTTTATAAAAAAAACAATGAGTATATTTGGACCAACAAGACCTAAAAAAACAGAAGACTTAGAGGCTTTGATAAATGATGTTCAAAATTTATATAGGCGAATTGTGCCTTTTGTTTACCAGTTTAATCATTTGAAAAATAAAGTTGATAATCTTAAATATGGGATTATAACAATATTTGCGGAGGCTAAGGGTCCCATTGCAATGAATAGAATACTCTCATTTGGTACTGGTGGAGCAGAAACAAATGTGGGGCATGTAATGACACGTCGTGGACGGATTATGGGAATATGTTTAGCATGTGAACGATTAGTTGGTGACGTATCTGTAATAGTTTCTGTCAATGGTGTTGAACAACAAAATTATGGCATAACGCTTCACATCATCCCACGCAATCATGATAAATTTGATAGTCCTTTAGAGATTGGTGCTGGTTCTGTTGTTAACTTTGTATGCAAGATTGCCAACGCTACCGCTGTAAATACTGTGGCATCATTATTAATTGAATTAATTTAATTTTTTATTATTAAACAAAAAAATGCCGAAGCAACCGACAGCACCAAGTTTATATCCTGAGTTGGCAGTGGAAAACGGACAAAATTATAAATTACAAAAGATTTCAGAAATTGAAAAAAAGTTAGTTACAGAACGAGATATACGTCAGTCACTTTATAAAAAATATAAACGTGGTATTAATATTACAGATGGAATTGACACTACCTTAATATCTGCAGGTGTTATTATGGCTGGGATTGGATTTGTTGTTCCAGTTTTGTTACCTTTGGAAATAGCAGCAATAGTATGTGGAGCTACAGGTGTTTGTACTAATTTTATCAGACGCAAGCTTAATGCAAAAGCTCAAAAACATCATGAAATAAAAACTTTGGCAGAGGCTAAGTTGAATAGCATAAAGCAGTTAATATCAAAAGCGTTGAGTGATGCACAAATATCTGAGCAAGAGTTCAAGATGGTTCTGGATGAACTGGAGAGATATTATAATTTGAAACAGGACATCAAACAAAAGAAACTTGAAATTAGTGAAGTTCAAAAAAAAGAACTATTAGAGCAGGGAAGAAAGGAAGCAATGGCAACCTTACAAAAAAGTCTAAAAAGTGCGTGATAAATTGTTTTAGTAATGTGTATGAGTACGATCCACCATCTTTGTATTCAAGGTCGGAAAATTGTTAATTTGAATGTAATTTTGATAACTATAAAAAAAAATAATTTAAACTTGCAATCTACACTACCCCTATTTTAAAAAAAGTTTTAATAAATCAAGTAAATCACCATGGTGATTTATTATCTATGTATTTTGGGGTAAATACTTGCTCGGGTTTGGTTTTTTAAAATCTGAAAAACAAGTATTTATTTCTTGTACATACTTGTTTTCAAATTTTAAAAAACCAAACCAGAGCAAGTATCTACCATTTCATATTTTATTTTTTGTACATATTTGTTTTCAGACTTTAAAAAATCAAACTTGAGTAAGTATGTACCATTTCATATCCCGAAGTATGTAAAAAAAAAAATTGAGCCAGAACCCCCAAAATACATATATATATAAAAAAAATTGATCAAGAGCGACTGTTTATTTTGCTACTTCCGGTTGGTCAACATTCCTCTAACTCGTCTAATGTGCGTTCGATTAGAAAAGTGATCCGACTTCTTCTATCCTCTTCTATAATTACCATGTCGCCAGTTGTCAATCATTTATCCATTTTAACTAATCAAGCCAATAATATAACTCCGACAAACAATAGCAAGTGCAACAGTATAATAAAGCAAGCGCAACTGTTTTATAATATAACATATTGTCAATATACCCCAACATCAACAATAGGGCGGAGATATCTAAGTATTGGCGTCATGTTACTTCGTACTGCTCTGTCCAGAATATAAGCTATAACTTTCATTGTTCGAGTTGCACGTGACACAAGATGTAGCAATAAACGTTTTTATTCTACACTTAGCAGTAAACGAGTGGATTTTAGCAATGAAATAAAAGTTACATAACAAGCCATGAAGAGCTTCCATGAATAGCTCCCATTAAAGTAAACATTAAAATGCCATGACTTTAACCCATGATATTTGGCACAATTATTGGCCAACTATTAATGGCTTTTAGACATTAAAAAAAGAGGCATACAATATGTTAATGGGGTCATTAACTATAATTTAATGGCATCATATTCGAAATATCATGGCTAAATGTTATGCCTATTAATCGTTATTTAATGGTCATGAACAATAAATTATATATTTTAAGGGGCAATAAACTAGCCATGAAAAATAAATATATATTTTAAAGGGCATTAAAAGTAAAAAATATGTATAAGCCATTAATCTAGATAAAAATAATAACGGCCATTAAAGTGACCAATGCAAATGAAAACTTGAAAACTATGTGCATTAAACGGAACCGTTATTAATGGCCCATTAATATTTAATAGTCAGTTCACAAATAAGGGCAATTAACACAAATCGTTAACGGCCATGAAAAGACAAACAGTATTTGTATGGGCATTCAATGCATCCATTATTAATTGACCATAACATTTGTAAGCGGCATTATACGGTCATCACCACCAGCCCCAACCGCCCCCACCCCCAACCCACCACCACCACCAAAATAATGGCCATGAAACACAAATCGTTAACGGCCATGAACAGAAAGACAATATTTTTGATGGGCATTAAATTGTATCCATTATTCATTGACCATTAAATCTGTAAGGGGCATTGCATTTGTATCGAACCCCAAAATAATGCCCATTAGGTATATCTTTCAATGAATAAAAATGTTAATTTAAAGGGCAAAAACTATAATTTTAAGAGTCATTGTGTGACGTTCCAGTTCCATTAGTAGTTTTTAAGATATACTGCCACCAATAATCAGAAGGACGGACGGACACAGCGGTGATTATATATATGCCCTGCCAAAATTATTTTTTGGGAGCATAAAATGATATGTAAATGTTTTGTGAACTTATTCAAAACATCTGAATCATTTTGATTTATTTTTTATTGAAGTATAAAGCAAGATATTATTTTATACTTTGCAATGAAATAATGTTTTTTAGCAGTGAAATAAAACTATATTGTGAAATATAGAGTGTTTTTTTTCACTGCTAAAATCCATAAATTCACCTAAAAACCCCAAAGTAGTATAAAACAAGAGATGATTGTAAAACATATATGCCCCCCTTCAACGACCACGACTCAAACATTTTTGTCAACTTTTGAGTTTTTAGTGCGTGCTGTTCTTGAGTTATATCGAAGACTAGCAATTGTTATTGATATTTTTACAAGGTTTGTTACTATAGGAACCACAGTTTTTCCACAATAAGACCATGTCACAAACATTACTGCCAAGTTTCGAGTTTGTAGTGCAAGGTGTTCTTGAGTTATCGCGATTACAAGCAATTGTTAGTGACTTTTTGTTACCATGGCAACCACATTTCTTATGCAAATCTACCAAAAAAGAAAGGTGCACAACTACACCATGACACAAACTTTTCTGCTAAGTTTTGAGTGTGTGTAGTGCCAGATGGTTTTGAGTTATCGCGAAGACAAGCAATTTCTAGTGATTGTTTACAAGTTTTGTTACCATGGCAACCACATTTCGTATGCGTAATCGGATACCACTGTTGATTCGTTTCCTTGCTCGTCACTTTGACAGTGTTGTTCCCTATAAATGCAATGACAATTGACAAACGTATTGTTCTTAATAAAGTTAAATTTTTATTTAAAGTTACTGAACGTCTTGTTCCTTCTTATGTATTGGACATGTTTGAGTTATATGTGAGATATGTAAGGCCAATCTGTCTAAACTTTAAAATTATCAAGGTAAATGAGGATCAGTTAATGGACTTCTTACACTGGGCCAGTAATTCGAAATGAAATTCCAGAGCGTATAATATCGTGTTCAAACAATTGCATAAAATGGATAAAATGTACTATATAACTAAACTTTTGTTTGTTTATTTATTTTCGATAAACGATTTGTTTGGGGCGTCCGTGGTAACCCTACATGTCTCAAGTCAGAGACTCAGAAATTATCTGACTTGAAAACACTTGCCCCTCACTGCTGTTTGTTCGATCCCTTATGGGCCTAGGCGTCGTTATGTGTGGAAGCTATACAACTGGCTTGCGGAACGTCTGGCAGTACGCTAAAATAGCCCGGAGGGTCACCTGGGGTCTTCCTCCATCAAATGGAAGCTTGAAAGTCGCCATATGACCTTAACTGTTGGCGCGTCTATAAAATCCAGTTTAATTCAAGTCACGATTTTGTATCCATTGCAGAATGTGGTATTTGAGGTATGTTGCTATATACATGTAGATTTGTTTTTGTTTAATTTGTTACTTTTGCAAAGATGGCCTTAGGGAAGATAAGTAATCTTATTTTTTTTATGTTACTAACTAGTAATTATTTTAATCCAAATAGCGTTAAATTAATAAACGTTATAGCTTGTATTCCCAACACGCACTTCTTAGACAAATCTCCTAAATTACGGCGTTCAAGACAATACTCGATTCTATTACAGTAAATATTCTTTATGTCTGGATGCGACAGTATCCGTATGTCAAAAATTAATCTTCTTATTACTTCGGTGAATTCTACCAATGAAATAATAGGCTTGTTTTGTGCTCTGTATCTGATCTGGTTGAGATAATATTAAATCTTACGAAATGGAATATTGGTATTTTAAGAATCTGCCATATATATTTGTATTCAAAGCATTTTACATGACTGTGCTGATACTTTGTTTTTGTAAAGACACCTATATTTCTAACTGAAACTCTATTGTGAGGCAAATGTTTCCTTGACAGAAGACAATTTCGTTGTTATCCTAAGTGATAATATTATCTCAACCAGTTGAATATTCTTTATAGATATCTGATTTTAATTACCTCATTTTCTTGCAAGTAAAGTAATACAGTAGCTACCATTAAGTGGTCCGAGTATTAACTTTCATAGCCATCCAACCCCTTCTCCAAGATGCAAACACGGGGTTCGCTGGGGTATGAAATACAACTCTTACTGCATAAATAGTACATTCGCGTATACACAATGGTATATGTATACATGAATATAACATTTCAAAGACAGTTTAATCTGATCGAGACATTGTCTATGGTAACAGTGTCGTGCCTCATCTCAATACATATATGAACCAGTTAATGGGAAATTATACCCATTTGGAAAACAATTTCGAAATGACATACTTGGTTCTATTGAGACGGCGTGTGAAAAGCTACTTATAAAGAGGGTGAAATTAGTGTCAGGGTACATGTAGAGACTGGTATTGTAACACCTGCAGATACGGGTGTTGTAATATGCAGTGTAAACGCCATACACATATAAAATATGTACATTTAAACCAATTTCAATTGCTACGTTCGACCATGAATCCGTCGGTCAATGGTTATAGCCTGACAACTATTGCTTCTGAGTTTCCTCGATGTGATTCTAGGCATTAAACTACCGCTACATTCCTTCGTCAAACCTATGAATATAATTCGATCCGACGGGCACCTTTAAAAACCATAATAGTCGATCCGATACAACGAGTTGGGTACGGATCATTCACCACTGTTGTGGTTTGAAATAAACAAAGTTAATGTGTTGATAGGTCGTTAAACATCATTTATTGAGATTCCTCAGTAGAAGTGTTCATACGTTATAAGTACTCGCTAAGTACTCGCTAAGTACTTAGTATAATACTTATAAGAACATAATTGCATACAACTAAGCACCCAAAGAAGACGACAATTAAACAAACAATAAAACAACACAATTAATCCTGTTATTCAATTTATGATCAAGTCTGGATATGAATGTATACCAAATAATAAATGAATATATAAAAAATACGCAAGAAGTGATGTTACCCATATACACTAAATTATTCAATATCATATTCGATTCAGGTTATCTCCCAACAAGTTGGCTGGAAGGCATTATCAAACCTATTTTCAAAAACAAAGGCGATCCACTCAGTCCTGAAAATTACCGCCCGATCACTATACTCAGCTGTTTTGGCAAATTATTCACGTCTGTCCTTAACGGACGAATCAACGCTTTCTTACATGAAAATGGGGTTTCATCTGAAAATCAGGCAGGGTTTAGAGCCAAGTATGCTACTACTGACCATATATTTACTTTACATAAGTTAGTCGAAATGCTACGTTCACAGAAAAAGAAATTGTTCTGTTGCTTTGTTGATTTTGCACAGGCGTTCGATTCCATATGGCGAATAGGCCTGTGGCGCAAATTATTAAATACAGAAATTAAGGGAAAGCTGTTTCAAGTTATATTTAACATGTATCAAAATATTAAATCATGTGTGTCCATTAATAATGAATCGTCAGCCTTTTTTGTAAGCCAATGCGGCGTCCGTCAACGCGAAAATGTATCGCCGATTTTATTTTCTATTTTTTTAAACGACTTAGAAGAATATTTGTTAAATGCTGATCTAGAGGGAATTTCTGTTAACACTCAGGCCGATGTTTATATAAAAATAATGTTACTGTTATATGCAGACGATACTATTATCCTCTCTGACAACCCTACTAGTTTCCAATCATGCCTCCAACTTTTTTATGAATATTGCGAAACATGGAAATTGAATATAAATACGCGCAAAACAAAGAGTATTGTATTCGGTGCTCGCAATACGGCGCGATTCTCATTTAAACTCGGACCAGATGAAATAGAACTCACAAACAAGTATAAATATCTAGGCGTCATATTCTCTAGCTCTGGAAGCTTCCTTAATACACGAAAACATCTTGTTGAACAAGCCAAAAAAGCAATGTTTTCACTTTACAGACGAATTAATAATTTAGACCTCCCCTTAGATCTCCAACTAAAATTATTTGACCATACAATATTACCGATCTTAACATATGCTTGCGAAGTCTGGGGATTCGAAAATTTAGACATCATAGAACGTATTCATACACATTTTTTGAAAATAATTACAAATAGCAAAAAAAGCACTCCCTCGTATATGTTGTATGCAGAACTAGGTAGACATCCAATTGCTATAACTATACAAACCCGTATGATAAAATTCTGGAACAAACTTATCATTGGAAGCCAATCAAAGCTAAGTTTCCTCTGCTACAAATCAATGGATAACACTGAAAATTACGAATATAAGTGGTTAAAACACATCAAATCCATTCTCAATAAAACCGGCAATTCAGATATATGGACAAACTGCAATAATTTACAACATAGTAGCATTCACCTCTCAATTAAACAAACGCTAGTTGACCAGTTTACACAATCTTGGAGATCAGACTTACACAATTCGTCGAAAGGGAAAAACTACAACCTTTTTAAAGATGACCTAGCATTCGAACAATATCTTAAATTACCAAGAAGCAATTATATTTATTTATTTAAATTCCGTACGACTAACCATAGGTTCCCCGTTGACACTGGCAGATTTACTAACACTGCGTATAACCTCAGACGTTGTACACTATGCGATTCCGACATAGGTGACGAATTCCACTACTTATTAGAATGTCCACATTTTGATCAAATGCGCAAACATTACATACCGCGTTATTTCTATCAGCACACGAATGTCATTAAATACAAGGAGCTTTTAACCCATCCCGCAGTCAAAGTCCAAAAAAACTAAGTGTCTTCGTCAGAATTCTT
>JAWPHD010009104.1:0-107657 GCA_037043455.1 Cyrtodaria siliqua | reverse complement strand
CAAACTCCTTCCTCCCAGATTTAGTGTTTAATAGCTCGGCGATTGTCCAAACTCCTTCCTCCCAGATTTAGTGTTTAATAGCTCGGGTATTTGCCAAACTCCTTCCTCCCAGATTTAGTGTTTAATAGCTCGGGATTGCCAAACTCCTTTCTCCCAGATTTAAAGTTTAATAGCTCGGGTATTTGTCAAACTCCTTCCTCCCAGATTTAGTATTTAATAGCTCGGGGATGGCCAAACTCCTTCCTCCCAGATTTAATGTTTAATAGCTCGGGTATATGCCAAACTCCTTCCTCCCAGATTTAGTGTTTAATAGCTCGGGGATTGGCCAAACTCCTTCCTCCCAGAATTAGTGTTTAATAGCTCGGGTATTTGCCAAACTCCTTCCTCCCAGATTTAGTGTTTAATAGCTCGGGGATTGCCAAACTCCTTCCTCCCAGAGTTAATGTTTAATAGCTCGGGTATTTGCCAAACTCCTTCCTCCCAGATTTAGTGTTTAATAGCTCGGGGATGGCCAAACTCCTTCCTCCCAGATTTAATGTTTAATAGCTCGGGTATATGCCAAACTCCTTCCTCCCAGATTTAGTGTTTAATAGCTCGGGGATTGGCCAAACTCCTTCCTCCCAGATTTAGTGTTTAATAGCTCGGGGATTGGCCAAACTCCTTCCTCCCAGATTTAGTGTTTAATAGCTCGGGGATTGACCAAACTTCTTCGTCTCAGATTTAGTGTTTAATAACTCGGGGATTGGCCAAACTCCTTCCTCCCAGATTTAGTGTTTAATAGCTCGGGGATTGGCCACACTCCTTCCTCCCAGATTTACTCGAACATTTCATTTTCTATTCCGTTCCATCTAAAAATAAAAAATAGTATTTTCAATATTTTTAACAAAAATCCCTCGGCACTTCTCTGTCACATTGGTTCGTTAAACGAATAATCAAAAATCAAAGGCCTTGGCTGAGTAAATAAAACCATATTGTGAAGGTGAGCGCGACACTATTTAAGTATAAATATTCAGAATAAGTGTCATTTAAAAAATCGGCGTGCCGCAGACGGGAATTGAACCACGGACAACTTGCTGATATTTAATAATTGTTAGACGCAATAGAGTATTTGTATTTAAGTATAGACACATTGGACTGACAGTTATTATGATACATACTGGTCATTGTGTTCCTATCTACAAACTATAGCTCCGGCAAATGTATCTACGATGGATTGGGGTGATGATGCTTTCGCAAGTGCGAAAGTGTCGATTCTTACGTTAGTGGGAAGTATACAGTACTGGTTCTATACTGAAAAATGGGGTGGTCTGCCTCTACCAAGAAAAAAATCGACCGTCATATATGGCCTAACATGTACTAAAAATGACTTAAAATCGTGAAAAATCGGTATGCTCAATTAAAAAAAAAGTATTGTTTGTGAGTATTGGAGTATTTGTAATCCAGACCTGAAATTGGACCCTATTGGTAAACAGACGTTTACGACTTGCAGTCCAATATATATACATATATACTGGGCAAAATAAATTTAGCCCATACAATGCGTTATTTCCATAGGCGAGATACAAAGCCGTTTATGTTCGGGGTCAATGATAAAGTGACATAGATATGACCTAATAACGCTACAAAACCATTTATAAACAAAGTCGTCGATGAAAAATAAAGCAAGCATGATGGGAACGTAGTAACTTTTATAGGTTATCAAAAATCGTTCTCATTTCAATAACGAAAAAAGGAGGTAATTTTAAATTACTAAATTGAGAATAACAATCGTTTGTGAACACATTTCAGAGGGTTTTAAACAATGACAGAATGTGCAATTATTGCTTAATGCCAAACATTCACTTTGTTCAAAGTAATACGTTTGTATAATGAAACAAGTTGTTTTTAATATATTGAGGGAAAAAAGATTAGCGATGTTTTTGTTGCTCCCTGAAAATAATACATTTTGGTTGTAAAATCAAGGAACTACTGCCATAGCATCGTCGGAACCCACGTGTGATTACTCCATTCATCGTCGGTACCCACGTTCGATTGCATTCCGTTACTCTCCATTCATCACGATGAATGGAGTGATAACGTAATCAATCACACGTGGGCTCCGACGATGGAGAGTAACGGAATGCAATCGAACGTGGGTACCAACAATGCTGCCATAGACACAATATTTTATTAAACACACATCAATAACAGTCGAACATCTTAATGACGTAATGAATAAATGAAGGTAGGGGTCAAGCCCGTAAAGTCCCAAAATGTCAGTATATATCGTATACAGTATTATTCCATCTAAAAAACTTGCTAAACTTTTTTCCCTCAGTATATATTGGAAGTAATTCTGATACTTCGCTTAGAAAATAATAAAATAACACATTTTTTGTCTTTTCGAAGAAATAAAAGAGACATAGGTGTTGCTTTTCCAGCGGCGAAAGCGTCGGCGGCGTCAACTTTCGACTTTTGCGTATATGTCGTTTTCTCACAAACTGTATTCACTAGACCTTTCCAACTTTGCTTATCATTGTATTTTGGATGCAGCTAGGGATCAAAAAGGTCGGATGTGGACAGATTGGACAAACGCACCAAACTTTCTGTGACAGTCTAACTTGAAAATCGAAAAGGGTCCCCAAGGTCACAGGTGATGCTGTTACTATTTTTAGCACATTTCAAAGTGGCCGCCATCCAAATGCTTCAAGACAGCAATATATTCTTAATTATGGCTTAACCCAAAGAAAATTTACACAGAAATGTTTTATTTTTAATTTTCTCTTAGATGTAAGCTCCTCTATAATATATTAAATGTTTTTTTTGTTTAGGTTAAGACTCATATTTAGCATATTAAAAGTCCCTCTTCTAGGCTGCATTATATACACCTGTGATGTAAGTATCCACCCACATTTTACAGAACATATGGACAGCCGGCTTCAAGTTGCCCACATCCATACAGTATCATACATGTAACACGTAAGAGTGTTCAGAACATAGAGGAAGGTGGCTCAAATTACCCAAACCCATTAAGATACAGGCCACTACCTTTCATGTTACATGAACGGATATACCCTATGTATTGTATAGAACACAGACGCAGTGGGCTTCAAGTCACCCACACCAAAACAGCCATACCTGTCATGTTAACACGTACGAATGTCTATGTGTTTACGGAACACGGATGCAGAAAGCTTCAAGCTGTCCACACCTACATATTGTACAGAACGTAGAGGCAGTATGCTTCAAGTTGTCCACACCCACGTATTGTACAGAACGTAGAGGCAGTATGCTTCAAGTTGTCCACACCCACGTATTGTACAGAACGTAGAGGCAGAATGCTTCAAGTTGTCCACACCCACGTATTGTACAGAACGTAGAGGCAGTATGCTTCAAGTTGTCCACACCTACATATTGTACAGAACGTAGAGGCAGTATGCTTCAAGTTGTCCACACCCACGTATTGTACAGAACGTAGAGGCAGTATGCTTCAAGTTGTCCACACCCACGTATTGTACAGAACGTAGAGGCAGTATGCTTCAAGTTGTCCACACCTATGTATTGTACAGAACGTAGAGGCAGTATGCTTCAAGTTGTCCACACCCACGTATTGTACAGAACGTAGAGGCAGTATGCTTCAAGTTGTCCACACACACGTATTGTACAGAACGTAGAGGCAGTATGCTTCAAGTTGTCCACACCTACGTATTGAACAGAACGTAGAGGCAGTATGCTTCAAGTTGTCCACACCTACGTATTCTACAGAACGTGGAGGCAGTATGCTTCAAGTTGTCCACACCCACGTATTGTACAGACCGTAGAGGCAGTATGCTTCAAGTTGTCCACACCCACGTATATTGTACAGAACGTAGAGGCAGTATGCTTCAAGTTGTCCACACCTACGTATTGTACAGAACGTAGAGGCAGTATGCTTCAAGTTGTCCACACCTACGCATTGAACAGAACGTAGAGGCAGTATGCTTCAAGTTGTCCACACCCACGTATTGTACAGAACGTAGAGGCAGATTGCTTCAAGTTGTCCACACCCACGTATTGTACAGAACGTAGAGGCAGTATGCTTCAAGTTGTCCACACCTACATATTGTACAGAACGTAGAGGCAGTATGCTTCAAGTTGTCCACACCCACGTATTGTACAGAACGTAGAGGCAGTATGCTTCAAGTTGTCCACACCCACGTATTGTACAGAACGTAGAGGCAGTATGCTTCAAGTTGTCCACACCTATGTATTGTACAGAACGTAGAGGCAGTATGCTTCAAGTTGTCCACACCCACGTATTGTACAGAACGTAGAGGCAGTATGCTTCAAGTTGTCCACACACACGTATTGTACAGAACGTAGAGGCAGTATGCTTCAAGTTGTCCACACCTACGTATTGAACAGAACGTAGAGGCAGTATGCTTCAAGTTGTCCACACCTACGTATTCTACAGAACGTGGAGGCAGTATGCTTCAAGTTGTCCACACCCACGTATTGTACAGAACGTAGAGGCAGTATGCTTCAAGTTGTCCACACCCACGTATATTGTACAGAACGTAGAGGCAGTATGCTTCAAGTTGTCCACACCAACGTATTGTACAGAACGTTGAGGCAGTATGCTTCAAGTTGTCCACACCTACATATTGTACAGAACGTAGAGGCAGTATGCTTCAAGTTGTCCACACCTACGTATTGTACAGAACGTAGAGGCAGTATGCTTCAAGTTGTCCACACCTACGTATTGAACAGAACGTAGAGGCAGTATGCTTCAAGTTGTCCAAACCCACGTATTGTACAGAACGTAGAGGCAGTATGCTTCAAGTTGTCCACACCCACGTATTGTACAGAACGTAGAGGCAGTATGCTTCAAGTTGTCCACACCCACGTGTATAGAACGTAGAGGCAGTATGCTTCAAGTTGTCCACACCCACGTATTGTACAGAACGTAGAGGCAGTATGCTTCAAGTTTTCCACACCCACGTATTGTACAGAACGTAGAGGCAGTATGCGTCAAGTGGTCCACCCTCACGTATTGTACAGAACGTAGAGGCAGTATGCTTTAAGTTGTCCACACCTAAATATTGTACAGAACGTAGAGGCAGTATGCTTCAAGTTGTCCACACCCACGTATTGTACAGAACGTAGAGGCAGTATGCTTCAAGTTGTCCACACCCACGTATTGTACAGAACGTAGAGGCAGTATGATTCAAGTTGTCCACACCTACATATTGTACAGAACGTAGAGGCAGTATGCTTCAAGTTGTCCACACCTACGTATTGTACAAAACGTAGAGGCAGTATGCTTCAAGTTGTCCACACCTACGTATTGAACAGAACGTAGAGGCAGTATGCTTCAAGTTGTCCACACCCACGTATTGTACAGAACGTAGAGGCAGTATGCTTCAAGTTGTCCACACCCACGTATTGTACAGAACGTGGAGGCAGTATGCTTCAAGTTATCACACCTACGTATTGTACAGAACGTAGAGGCAGTATGCTTCAAGTTGTCCACACCTACGTATTGTACAGAACGTAGAGGCAGTATGCTTCAAGTTGTCCACACCCACGTATTGTACAGAACGTAGAGGCAGTATGCTTCAAGTTGTCCACACCTACATATTGAACAGAACGTAGAGGCAGTATGCTTCAAGTTGTCCACACCTACGTATTGTAAAGAACGTAGAGGCAGTATGCTTCAAGTTGTCCACACCTACGTATTGAACAGAACGTGGAGGCAGTGTGCTTCAAGTTGTCCACACCCACGTATTGTACAGAACGTAGAGGCAGTATGCTTCAAGTTGTCCACACCCACGTATTGTACAGAACGTAGAGGCAGTATGCTTCAAGTTGTCTACACCCACGTATTGTACAGAACGTAGAGGCAGTATGCTTCAAGTTGTCCACACCTACATATTGTAAAGAACGTAGAGGCAGTATGCTTCAAGTTGTCCACACCTACGTATTGTACAGATCGTAGAGGCAGTATGCTTCAAGTTGTCCACACCTACGTATTGAACAGAACGTAGAGGCAGTATGCTTCAAGTTGTCCACACCCACGTATTGTACAGAACGTAGAGGCAGTATGCTTCAAGTTGTCCACACCCACGTATTGTACAGAACGTAGAGGCAGTATGCTTCAAGTTGTCCACACCCACGTGTACAGAACGTAGAGGCAGTATGCTTCAAGTTGTCCACACCCACGTATTGTACAGAACGTAGAGGCAGTATGCTTCAAGTTGTCCACACCCACGTATTGTACAGAACGTAGAGGCAGTATGCGTCAAGTGGTCCACCCCCACGTATTGTACAGAACGTAGAGGCAGTATGCTTCAAGTTGTCCACACCTACATATTGTACAGAACGTAGAGGCAGTATGCTTCAAGTTGTCCACACCTACGTATTGTACAGAACGTAGAGGCAGTTTGCTTCAAGTTGTCCACACCTACGCATTGAACAGAACGTAGAGGCAGTATGCTTCAAGTTGTCCACACCCACGTATTGTACAGAACGTAGAGGCAGTATGATTCAAGTTGTCCACACCCACGTGTACAGAACGTAGAGGCAGTATGCTTCAAGTTGTCCACACCCACGTATTGTACAGAACGTAGAGGCAGTATGCTTCAAGTTGTCCACACCCACGTATTGTACAGAACGTAGAGGCAGTATGCGTCAAGTGGTCCACCCTCACGTATTGTACAGAACGTAGAGGCAGTATGCTTCAAGTTGTCCACACCTACATATTGTACAGAACGTAGAGGCAGTATGCTTCAAGTTGTCCACACCTACGTATTGTACAGAACGTAGAGGCAGTATGCTTCAAGTTGTCCACACCCACGTATTGTACAGAACGTAGAGGCAGTATGCTTCAAGTTGTCCACACCTACATATTGTACAGAACGTAGAGGCAGTATGCTTCAAGTTGTCCACACCTACGTATTGTACAGAACGTAGAGGCAGTATGCTTCAAGTTGTCCACACCTACGTATTGAACAGAACGTAGAGGCAGTATGATTCAAGTTGTCCACACCCACGTATTGTACAGAACGTAGAGGCAGTATGCTTCAAGTTGTCCACACCCACGTATTGTACAGAACGTAGAGGCAGTATGCTTCAAGTTGTCCACACCTACGTATTGTACAGAACGTAGAGGCAGTATGCTTCAAGTTGTCCACACCTACGTATTGTACAGAACGTAGAGGCAGTATGCTTCAAGTTGTCCACAGCCACGTATTGTACAGAACGTAGAGGCAGTATGCTTCAAGTTGTCCACACCTACATATTGAACAGAACGTAGAGGCAGTATGCTTCAAGTTGTCCACACCTACGTATTGTAAAGAACGTAGAGGCAGTATGCTTCAAGTTGTCCACACCTACGTATTGAACAGAACGTGGAGGCAGTATGCTTCAAGTTGTCCACACCCACGTATTGTACAGAACGTAGAGGCAGTATGCTTCAAGTTGTCCACACCCACGTACTGTACAGAACGTAGAGGCAGTATGCTTCAAGTTGTGCACACCCACGTATTGTACAGAACGTAGAGGCAGTATGCTTCAAGTTGTCCACACCTACATATTGTACAGAACGTAGAGGCAGTATGCTTCAAGTTGTCCACACCTACGTATTGAACAGAACGTGGAGGCAGTATGCTTCAAGTTGTCCACACCCACGTATTGTACAGAACGTAGAGGCAGTATGCTTCAAGTTGTCCACACCCACGTACTGTACAGAACGTAGAGGCAGTATGCTTCAAGTTGTCCACACCCACGTATTGTACAGAACGTAGAGGCAGTATGCTTCAAGTTGTCCACACCTACATATTGTACAGAACGTAGAGGCAGTATGCTTCAAGTTGTCCACACCTACGTATTGTACAGAACGTAGAGGCAGTATGCTTCAAGTTGTCTACACCTACGTATTGAACAGAACGTAGAGGCAGTATGCTTCAAGTTGTCCACACCCACGTATTGTACAGAACGTAGAGGCAGTATGCTTCAAGTCGTCCACACCCACGTATTGTACAGAACGTAGAGGTAGTATGCTTCAAGTTGTCCACACCCACGTGTACAGAACGTAGAGGCAGTATGCTTCAAGTTGTCCACACCCACGTATTGTACAGAACGTAGAGGCAGTATGCTTCAAGTTGTCCACACCCACGTATTGTACAGAACGTAGAGGCAGTATGCGTCAAGTGGTCCACCCCCACGTATTGTACAGAACGTAGAGGCAGTATGCTTCAAGTTGTCCACACCTACATATTGTACAGAACGTAGAGGCAGTATGCTTCAAGTTGTCCACACCCATGTATTGTACAGAACGTAGAGGCAGTATGCTTCAAGTTGTCCACACCCACGTGTACAGAACGTAGAGGCAGTATGCTTCAAGTTGTCCACACCCACGTATTGTACAGAACGTAGAGGCAGTATGCTTCAAGTTTTCCACACCCACGTATTGTACAGAACGTAGAGGCAGTATGCGTCAAGTGGTCCACCCTCACGTATTGTACAGAACGTAGAGGCAGTATGCGTTAAGTTGTCCACACCTTAATATTGTACAGAACGTAGAGGCAGTATGCTTCAAGTTGTCCACACCCACGTATTGTACAGAACGTAGAGGCAGTATGCTTCAAGTTGTCCACACCTACATATTGTACAGAACGTAGAGGCAGTATGCTTCAAGTTGTCCACACCAACGTATTGTACAGAACGTAGAGGCAGTATGCTTCAAGTTGTCCACACCTACGTATTGAACAGAACGTAGAGGCAGTATGCTTTAAGTTGTCCACACCCACGGAGGCAGTATGCTTTAAGTTGTCCACACCCACGTATTGTACAGAACGTAGAGGCAGTATGCTTCAAGTTACCCACACCCACGTATTGTACAGAACGTAGAGGCAGTATGCTTCAAGTTGTCCACACCCACGTATTGTACAGAACGTAGAGTCAGTATGCTTCAAGTTACCCACACCCACGTATTGTACAGAACGTAGCGGCGGTATGCTGCAAGTTACCCACTTAGACGCAGGTCTAAGGGTTCAAGTTGCGCACACATACGTATTATACAGAACGCAGAGGCAGCGGACTTCAAGATAGCCACACTCATACAGAAAAAGGTCATACAGAAAAAGGTCATATCTGTCTTGTTACACGTAAGTATAGAGCCAAATAGTGTACGGGACAGAGATGCAGAGGGCTGCAGGCTTCCCACATCCAAACAGATACAGACCATACATGTTATGTTACACTTAATTATAGACTCATATATTGTACAGAACCAAGAGGAAGCGGGCTTCAAACTACCAACACTCATACAGATACATGTCATTCTAGTCGTGTTACAAGTAGGTATATACCCACGTATTGTAAAGAGCATACTTGTAGATGCAGAAGGCTTCAAGTTGCCCACACTCATACAGATACAGGACATGCCTGTCATGTTACATTAAGTATTAGACAAAATGTTGACACAGTGGCATTTAAGTTACCCGCAGTTACACATATACAGGCCATACGTGCCAGATCTGTCAGGTTACAGGTAAGCCCACACCCACATATTGTATTGAACATAGAGTCAAAAGGCTTCAATTAGTCCATACTCGTACAAATACATAGACCATACACGTCAAGTTACACCTAAGTATACATCCATGTACTGTACAGAACATATATTCAGAAGTCTTCAAGTAGCCCATACAGAAACAGGCCATACTTATCTTGTTACACCACATGTTGTACAGAACATTGCTACAGTGGGATTAAAGTCACCAACACTCATACAGATACAGCCCATACCTGTCCTGTGACACTTAAAGCTACACAGTCTCTTTTTTAACTGGTAATAACTCATGAATATGAATGAGTCACGTGTAAAGTAGTTTCAAATCGACAAACACCCCAAAGGTTTGTATATAAGTCAGAAATCGATGCGTAAAACATCACATTTTTATTTTGCCTTCGTACAGGTAACATCGATAAATATAGGGCTTCAGAATATATATGATGAACAAGTACTTGCCCGGAACGAGATTTAAACCACATACGTTGCGCTTTTAAGTGCTGATGGATGTACGTTAAACCACTGGACCACGGCTATTTATTGGTATGTTGTAGCATTTTTAACACTAAATAGGCATTACGTAATAAATAGAACGCACACAAACTCATCAAGTGCTAAATAACCAGTCGAGATATGGTTGTTTTGAGGCGGAATATTAGTTTCATATTGATAACATATAGTATTACACTAGGCAATGTTAGTTTACACGTGCGACAAGATGGACTATATATTTATTGATTCATCTTGAGATGCATTCACAAATAGTTTAAGTTACTTTGCCTCTTAATAAATAGTAGTTAATATACCATTTTCTCAAGAAGCATTATAGCCCAGTGGATAGAGCACGGGACTTGAAATCAGAAGGTCGTATGTTCAAGTCCCGAAAGAAGAAAACCATTTTTCTTCTGTAAATCATAGTCTTACCTGTACAGGTACGATGTGCACTGGTCGATGTCTTTTCAATAAATGTTGTCCTGCGTTATATTTGCTCGCTGAAATACCCGATTTGAGCTGGTGAACAAGAAGTTACAAATAAAGACACGCCTACAAAGAAGACATCGATTGATATAGAGACTGTGTAGTTTTGCTTTAAGTATACATCCACGTAGTGTCAGAAGGTTACTCACACTCATACCGATACAGACCATACACGTAAAGATACACAAACGTATTGTACAGACAAACTTATAGAGTCAGAAGGCTTCAAGTACATCACACTCATACGCATACAGGCCATACCTATAATGTTACATGTAAGGCTACTCCCACGTATTGTTCAGACGAACATAGAGTCAGAATGTTTCAAGTAGCCCGCACTCATACAGATACAGGCCCTACCTGTAATGTTGGAAGTAAGGACACACTCACTCATTGTAAAGAACTTAGAGGATCGGGCTTCAAATTGCCCACTCCCACACAGATGCAGGCCGTACTTGTCATGTTACATGGATACCTACATATTTGTACAGAACATAGACATAGCAGGTTTCAATAGACCCACACACCCATACGTGTACAAGCTACACCTATCATGTTACTTGCAAGACCGCACACAACATGGCTGATATCTAATGTTCCCCTGTTATAAATAGATCTAAACAAAAAAACACTAAATAACGGAACTAATATAAATATTTTTTTATTGAATTATTGCAGCAGTTTTAGGTGTTTTTTTTATTAGTTTTCACTATTTTTGCCGAAAGATCCACAAGTATCTCTTTATTTTTTATTATTCCAGGAAAGGTATCATTAAACCGAGGGTGATGTAGGCAATTAGGGATATTCTGACATTTGATAATAATTTAATGAATCAAATAATGAATAAGCATTTAAAATATATGTTTATTACAGAAATCAACAGTTTTAGATATTGTTCTGTCTTCTTTATCCTAAAAAATACATTAAGGGGTTCACTAACCGTTGGGGACCCTTTTAAAGATAAGACGAAATGTATTAAATACCATTATACCTCATACGGTAACAGAAAGAAAGCGACACGCTTATACAATAATATATTTATTAAACTATTCCTGAATTCAGCAGTTTTAGTTCTTTTTTTTACTCTTTTTTCCATTTTCCCCCATAAAAGACCCGTATTTATTCCTTTATTTATTTATTATTTCATAGAAAGATGTCATTCCACTTAAAAAGGTAAATAAAATAGTGAATAAGTATTTAAAATATAATTGTATTGAATTATTCCAGAAATCAGCAGTTTTAGTTATATTTCCAACTTTTCCACCCAAAAGAATACATTTAGGGATTCACGAACCTTGGGGCCCCTTTTAAAAATATGGAGAACTATATAACATACATTTGAGGAAAGTTTGGTGCCTTTGTCAGGCGAGTTTAGAGTGGGTGCTAATTCCTGGGTTTTGGTCCCCAGCTAACGGTACATCGCAACGTGAGCAACGGGCAGATAACAATATTGTTTACATTCAACTTATGCGTTTAGGTCACTTTCTCACAAACTGTATGTACTAGACCTTTCAAACGGTGCATCGCAACTGTGGATGTGACCTTGACCCTCCAAGTAAAGGGCAGATAACTTAATACTTTTTACATTCAACTTTTACGTTGCGGTCACTAGACAAAAACGAAAGCAACTTATTTCACAATTCCTTATTTGTAAATCCTAAGGCACGTGTAATAATGAACTCTTTGTGGGAAAGATTATGTTAACATGTACATGTTATAAAATCCGTTTTAAAAAGAAGCCTAGCTGCAAGTTTTTGTAATTTAACCATGTTGTCTTCGTCATCCCCATAGGAAACAACCGTAGACCCAAAAATGTGATATTGTATAGTTAGCATATGTCTTTAAACTACCTCTGGTGACCTAGAGATATTGTTACCGCTCCCTTGCTTCTCCGTACTACCTCTGGTGACCTAGATATAGTGTTACCGCTCCCGTGCTTCTCCGTACTACCTCTGGTGACCTAGATATAGTGTTACCGCTCCCGTGCTTCTCCGTACTACCTCTGGTGACCTAGATATAGTGTTACCGCTCCCGTGCTTCTCCGTACAAGTTTCATCAAAATACTTTTTTTCACATAAACCGCTTGGCTTATTTTGACAAAACTGCACATGGTTGATTCTTAGATCGATGGCTTTCAAGCTTATAACAATAGGTCGAAACAGCGAGATTGAAGAACGTTGATTTATAATTTTATTATTTGTTACTCTTCGGCAAGTTCATCAGGTGAACGATCAGGTCCATTTAGGCCTCTTGTTAAAAAGGAACCTATCCATTATCATCGAATTGTTAGTGTTAATTATTGATTTTTAAGATTGTATGGTTATAATTCACGGTGTGTGTGTCGGGGAGCCCATTCCACCTACTCGCGACGTGCGCTCATGGATTACTGCCGAATGTCAGACCACGTGGAATACACCTGCGCGTCTGACCACGTGGAACACTGCAGCATGTATGACCACGTGGCATACTGCCGCGTGTCTGACCTTCGTGGAATACAGCCACGTGTCTGTCCACGTGGAGTACTGCCGCGTATCTGACCACGTGGAATACTGCCGCGTCTCTGACCACTTGGAACATTGCCGCGTATCTGACCACGAAGCAAATACAACAGTTAACATAGATGTCAAATCAATACCATTAGTCTAATTGATGACGGTAACACTTTGTACTGCCAGAGGTTTACTCTCTGTTTACCCAATTATGCTGAAGAAGCATTTTTGCAAATACCTTGGTGTATTATATGTGTTGACTGGGCAGTGATTATCAAGTTTGTTTTTAGTAATCATTATTCTGGATTTTCTCTTAGGAATATCAAAATGGATTATTTTAAATACATAAACGGAGTTTTACCAATAAAGACGAAGACCGAACTTTCTGTGGCGCAATATTGCATTTCCTCAGGCTGTATTATATGCATTCATAATTCTTGGATCCACAAACTTCTTGGACAATCAATATCGCCGTATATAACCAGGCAAGTGGTGGGACATGTAATAGAAAAGTCGCTACTGATATGTCTGGCTTTATTCTGAACAATAGGACATTATATAATGACTGAAAAAGTCGTAGGAAACGAATGAGCGGAAGAAGACCTTTCACCTTGGCGCGTATATGCTGTCTCCTGTAATGATTTAAAGCGTCGGTGTGTAAAAACCGTCCGTATTTACCCGGATTGCCTCTACAATATGACTGAAGACTATTACCCTTCCCTCCCCTCTACCCATTACCCGGGCATATAGTTTGAAATAATAAAGTTGTATGTTATTTATCTGTCATAGACGAGTACCTTTATCAAATTATATGCAAACATATAAAACATTACAGTATAATTTGTAGCAGGCTGGGTTCCAGGGGAAACACAGGTTCCAAAACGCCAGGTTCTCGTCAAAGGCAAATGTTTGTTCCTCCTCAGTACAGTGTGTGTGTGTGTGTGTGTGTGTGTGTGTGATTAATTCTTAGGATTGGAGTCCCACTACCATTAGAGTCCACGACCTCGCGAATACAAGGCTGTGTGCGTGCGTGCTTGCGTGCGTGTGCCACACTGGAATACCACGCCCTTGGACATGATACCCAGTCACTTTTTTTCTGACACCATGCAGATGTAGTACTACCCATTATTTGCTCGTCAAGCAAGAACTATAAGTAACTACTACCGTTTTTGAAGTCTTCGGCATGACGCGGCCAGGGAACTCGAACCCACCTCTCGATTGCAGGCCATTTCGTGTGTGTAGTTCTAAGAAGTAATAGATATATAGATATATTGTTTACCTCCAAGTGTGGAGAGACATATATATTAATGTGAGATGAAATGAGAATATATGGTTAAACAAACTAATGTGAAAGACAAAATTGTTATGAACATGAACAAACATTATACTTACATGGATTAATATTACGTTTTTAAATAAAACTATAATACAAATGTATTAGAAATGAGAACTGCCACAAGAATATACAAGAGTATATATGGAGAACTATAGTGGTCACAATTCTTAGTAACTATATATTAAGAAATTTTCTATAATATAATAACGTTTATTAAAATGATAATTGGATTTTAGTTGCATTGTCCATTTTTTTTTGTAAATGCTTATCAAAACGAAAATAAAGCATTTCTTTAATGGAACGTTAAAATGCAATAATATACATATTAAATATTTAGGACTTTGCACATGAAGTGAAGCTGTCGTAGAATCATTTTGTAGGTTGCGACTCTTTTGCAATCAGTCATGCTAAAAGTAGGCAAGCCACCTAATAATTCTAGCAGTTGACGTCCTGGCCTTAATTTGAAGAAAGTGTCAAAATCAGAGCCTAGAATGCTATGTAACTTGCACCACATATGGTGACGAACGTCATATTTTTTGTACAAAATATAGCTAGATGCGTTTCTATAGTAGATGTTTCCGTTTTGCACAGTTTACATACAGTGGTAAGCTGAAAGATACAAGTGTGTGTGATCTCTGTATAATTGACTGAATTTCCACAAGGTGCACGGAATATATTCATTGTGAATTCTGCTAAATTCTTGTAAGCTAGTGTCACACACTTGTTTATTTTTGAAGTTAAAATGTGTATACGCTTGTATTGACTTGTTTATGATAGACTTCCACTTCATTTTAGATGGAAATGTTGCATCATTAAGGTACGTATTGAGTATATAGGTTAAATCGTATTTCCCAAGTATTCGATAAAGATCGGGTATAAACCCTAAACTTGTGTGTGGGTCTGACATGTAAGATGTGAGTCGTTCAACAAAAAGTACTTTTATATTTTTTGAATGATCCAGTGTGCATAACTGGCCAAACAATTGGAGTTTTCTTTGGTCTATAAATGTTTCTACTTGATACATACCAAGAAATATTTGGGCATCCGCTGTATAAATGTTATACATTGTCGATGGGCTTTTTCTAGAGATTGAATTTGTGTGACAGATAAACAATTCCAGATGTCACTACCATATAAGGTTTTAGAGAGAACGAACATTTCATATATATATGTTTTGATGTTAACGGATGGAGGCCATCATTGTGGATCCCACAGTCAGACAGGCTAAAAAATGTACGACGGAGTTTTGAACAACTTTCGTTTACGACTTCGCTCAAATCCATATTGTTAGTACACAAGACACCAAGGTGTGTGTATTTGTCCGACTCGTCAATATGTTTTGATTTAAGATACCATGTGCGATGCGTTTCACTGTAAATGTAATTATAGACAATAACTTTAGTTTTTAATGCATCATAAAAATATCGGTTTTTCAACGAGTTTTTATG
Organism: Cyrtodaria siliqua; assembly: GCA_037043455.1. Classification (NCBI taxonomy): domain Eukaryota; kingdom Metazoa; phylum Mollusca; class Bivalvia; order Adapedonta; family Hiatellidae; genus Cyrtodaria; species Cyrtodaria siliqua. The sequence goes on along the minus strand of JAWPHD010009104.1, from coordinate 91,874 downwards.
GCACAAATGCAAAAGCTCTTGTAAGCCATTTTTTGACAATGATAGTAAAACCATGTCGTCTGCGCACGTTGGCCAACCATAACTGGTATTATTTATTTTAAGACTGGCATTGTTTTTATCAACACTATTCATCAAATCATTTACGAAGATTAGATAAAGCAATGCACTGGTTACTTGGCCTTGTCGAGCGCCTTGTAAGATTGGAAACCAGTTCGAAGTCATACCATATGTTCTAACACAACTAACCGCGTTTTCTGTTAAGTCTAAAAATATGTTTAAGAGCCCTGCGCATTTTCAAAATAAGAAGCCTATGGGTCACGTAATCGAAAGCCTGTTGTACATCCATATAGCATGCATACAGTTTCGATCGATGTTCTTTTGCAAAAATAAATACATTCCCTAATCACAAATGACGTCATTAAAGAATGTATTTCCTTTTGGAATCCACCTTGCAGTGGATTGATAGTAACTGGATTTTCATTTTCAATAAACTCCGATATAACCTTTTCATATAGCTTTAAAATTGTTGAGCACAGTGATATTGCCCGATAGCTGTTTGGATCTGATTTGCTTTTGTTACCCCCTTTATACGTAGTTATTCATAATTTTTCATTGCAGAGATGTTGAGATTTTATCTTATTTTCAGGTGATAAAATTTGTGTTACTCGGTTTTTATCCTTAGGTTCTATAGTAAAATAAAAAATCTTTGGCCGAGAAAAAAGATGATAATTTTCAAGATTTTGCTTTTGAAAGATACATATATTGAATAAATTTCATTATTTGTATGAATGTGCATGAAATATGCAGGGTTTTAAAAGAATAACACTGTAGATACCTTAATTTTAACAGTAAACTTGGTTGAACATCAAGGATAAAGACCGAGTTTATCACCTACCAGAATGTATTAGGTATGTCTTATTTCTGGTCACTGATTGGTCACTTTTGTTGATGATGCTCTATCAAAATTATGAATACCGCGTTTCATATCTAACGGTGTATGTCCGAAAAGAGCCATATTTTGTAACAGTGTTGTTGTACAACTTAATAATAAAGGACCGCCATGTATTAGATTTTCATAATAAACTCTGTAGGCCGCACATGCCTTACGTCTCTTACAAGTTCGGAGACAACGTTCAACGGTATCTTGTGAAATGAAATCACAGATTAAATAATCTTGATGTGACGACAAGTTCGTTTTTAATTCATCAACTTTATCAAAACTTTTGCAAATGGTCGTTACCAAAAGAGTCGTGCGTTCTTAATTCATCAACTTTATCAAAACTTTTGCAAATGGTCGTTATCAAAAGAGTCGTGCGTTGTCGGTGAATAAAGATCAGTAAAATAATTTTGCCATCCTAAATTTATTTCTTCGGGGGTTTGGCAAACTTTACCGTCAAAATTCATTTCATGCATTGTAGATATGGTTGCTCTTTTTCGCCGATGGTTTATTAACCTACAGAACTCATTATTATCAACTTCCGTGGCTGAGTCGATTTCATTTTCCATGTTTTTAAAGTATTCTATAACATAATTTCTGTGAACTTTCCGAAATTCTCTTTTGGCAAATTTATATTCACTGTGACTAACGCAGTTATTTCCCCTATTTAGGCCAATATTTCAACTTGCTTTGTTCATAATATAGTGAAATAGTGTGAAAATCGGTATCAGGGTACAAAAATAATTTATTTATATAAAAAAAAAATCAATTTTAGCGTACATGCACACCGGTTACTAAGTTACAGTACTTGTAAACAAACATGTATTCCGTTGAGAACATTAAAAATTTGATAAAGATATTCAATATGGGCGAATATTGACATTTCTTGTTATATTTAACACAAACGGAGATTGTAATAGCGTATGCAATAAAAGCGTTTATTTATCCTCGCTGTATTGCACTAAGCATTTTGGCGAGCAGATCTCGGTTTAAAGTCTCATCCGAAGGACTGGTAAGGTAGGAAATACCCAAATTCGGTCCTGGCTGGGATCGAACGTGCGTTCCCTGGGTTACTTTTATTATTATTTTTTCATAAATCTTTATTAAATAAAAATATACAAATAAAAGAAAGTTGGTTGTATGAAACCCCACCTCCCGGCAGTTCCGCTGACAGAAACGTACCCGAAAATCATCGAAATCCAGAAAGGCCCCAAATATACATAAATGTAACCGAGACAAAATACAATGTCGTAAAACGCGGCCGTAACGCGTTCTGTTACTTCACGGAAACGAAACTTTCATTGTTCACTAGCCTCGGTCACCCGGCCCGCTTCTGATTTCTTCGTTACGCTATGCTACACGGATCCAGAACCAGGGCCTGGGGAAAATAGGACGTTTAAAATCGCCCTCTCGTTTTGGGCGATTTTGGTGAGATTTTTAGAGATTCAACGAGACTTTCAAAAAACATGTTTTTAAGTTAATTTAATGATATTTTCTTATTTTTAACTTATGAGAAGCAGCAAGTGACGTTAAACAGTTTAACTGCTGCATCAACAATTGACGTTGTACTTGTTTTTACAACATGACGTCACGCAAACGTCGACTCTATGAGCGTAAAAAAAACCGCGAATAAATTGTGTTAATCGCTAGTGGGCGCTTTAATTGGCCTAATCTGCCCAGACCGATATCTGCAAGTAAGACATATGCATGATACGGTCTGGCTGGCCGAGACTAATTGTTCACATATACTGACGAGATAAAGAAACGCCTCATCGGGAATTTCCGCTATAAATTGTATATACCGCACACTTAATGCCACATAATATTCCAAAGAAATCCCAAGATGTTTTGTAAAACAAAGTTGCAGTTGGTTAGAGAAAGGACACAACTGTGATGTTGTAGACGTTTTAATCAAAGTACACTTTATAACAAGAAATTCATAAATATTGAAGTTCCTCTTTGAACAATTGACTGTTTTAGTACTGTATTTAACGTAAAGAGTTTGCAGAAATTTGCATCCTAAGTTTGCTCACATGCCAATAATCAAACTTTGAAGAAATACTATTTGCTGTGTTTTGTGTTGTTTTAGTATTTTTTCCGAAAAGAAAGGTCTTACGTAGCCATGTACCATTCGATTAACAGCAGCATAGTGTACATACAATATATAGCGAAAATTCCCGATGAGGCGTTTCTTTATCTCGTCAGTATAGTTGGTCTAAATAGTTTACCAACTCTTCTTGAATGACGAGCTGCATATGTGTTTACTTTTATTGCGCGGGTTTTGATGATTTACAACTTCCGGTTTTACGACAATACGTTCTGTATTTTATTACTAACTATGGCAGCCTAAATATGTTTTTAAAAACAATAGCGCAATAGTTAATGATAAACATTGTTTAAGTAGTTTTTTTTATCAAGTTTTAAATTGTTTCAATTCCGCCAATGAGATATTGTTTGTCCGGTTACGTTTCTGTATATTTGGGGGCCGTTCTGGAATTCAAAGATTTTCGGGTACGTTTCTGTATACATAAATGTAACCCAGGTACCTTTCTGTAGTACCCGATACGACAATGACCCCAACAGCGGCAGTTCCTTAACTAATATAAAACCAATCCCGAATTGAAAAATTGCACTTTGCGCGCGGGGCGTCGTTTCGTGCTTCGGGGGATTACCAAATCACGAATCTAATTTTGAAATTATACTTAGAAAGAAGTTGGTTAACTGAAAAGTCATTAAAATGTAAATTAAAATTGATGGAAAATATTTATAGAATGATATTTATATGATGTGCGTGATAATTTGACGCCGTGACTAGGCAGTCACCAACATTGCCAAATCATAAAGTACAATCATTTAGTTAACTGTGTGTTAAATCCAACTTCTAAATAAAGACTAAGTGTATCTAACTTATTGTACAAATCCTTGCACCTGTCAACTCCATACGACTACAAATATAATATGTCAAAAGCATACCGAAATAATAATAATAATAAAAAAACAAAAAAAACAAAAACAAAAACAAAAATGATAATAATAATAATAAAATAATAATAATAATAATAAAATAATAATAATAATATAATAATAATAATATAATAATAATAAAAAATAATAATATAATAATAAAAAAATAAATAAATAATAATAATAATTATAAAATAATAATAATAATAATAAAATAATATTAACAATAATAATAATAAAATAATAATATTAATAATAATAATAAAATAATAATAATAATAATACATTTTTAAAATAATAATAATAATGACTTTGTGAGTAATATAAAATGGTTAAAAAAACAAATCTAATTTAATAGTTTTATTTTCAATCCGAATCAAGTTTCGTTGAGCAATGTCCGTTTGTTCTTTCCAATTCATTGGCAGTTCAAAGAAAGCGATAATGGTTATAAGCCACAATGCTGGTCACGCAGAGCGAATTCATGGCTTTATATAACAGGAAGGTTATCATCCATTTATTCTTTGAAATGGTTCCATTAACACCGGTCAGTCAAATTTAATTGTTGAAGCTTTAATCTCTTTATTTTTTATCGAAAGCAATTGTTAATGATATCAACACGATATTTGTGATGTGCGTCATCATTAAACGATATGGCAAAAGGCAAATTCAATAGTGTTTTTATCTCCAATAATGATCGAAACTAAGAAATACATGTGTGAGTAGTATGATAAAAACTTGTTAAATTCTAGTCTTTCAAAATCGACCTTGGTTCTAAGTTTGAGTCTATTAACAATAACCATGATGATGTTATTTGAATTTATACTTCGTGGAAATTAAGTAGTAATATTAAGATCCCAAAGACTACATCTTCGAAGGTAGCAAAGTAGCAATATTAAGATCCCTATGCCCCATCTTTAATAGAGGCAAAGTAGCAATATTAAGATCCCAATACTCCATCTTTAATGGAGGCAAAGTAGCAATATTAAGATCCCAATACTCCATCTTTAATGGAGGCAAAGTAGCAATATTAAGATCCCAATACTCCATCTTTATTAATAGAGGCAAAGTAGCAATATTAAGATCCCAATACTCCATCTTTAATGGAGGCAAAGTAGCAATATTAAGATCCCAATACTCCATCTTTAATGGAGGCAAAGTAGCAATATTAAGATCTCAATACTCCATCTTTAATGGAGACAAAGTAGCAATATTAAGATCCCAATACTCCATCTTTAATGGAGGCAAAGTAGCAATATTAAGATCCCAATACTCCATCTTTAATAGAGGCAAAGTAGCAATATTAAGATCCCAATACTCCATCTTTAATGGAGGCAAAGTAGCAATATTAAGATCTCAAAAGCTACATCTTCAACGGTAGCTAGCAATATTAAGATCCCAATACCCCATCTTTAATGGAGGCAAAGTAGCAATATTAAGATCACAATACTCCATCTTTAATGGAGGCAAAGTAGCAATATTAAGATCTCAAAAGCTACATCTTCAATGGTAGCTAGCAATATTAAGATCCCAATACCCCATCTTTAATGGAGGCAAAGTAGCAATATTAAGATCCCAATACTCCATCTTTAATGGAGGCAAAGTAGCAATATTAAGATCCCAATACTCCATCTTTAATGGAGGCAAAGTAGCAATATTAAGATCCCAATACTCCATCTTTTATAAGAGGCAAAGTAGCAATATTAAGATCTCAAAAGCTACATCTTCAACGGTAGCTAGCAATATTAAGATCCCAATACCCCATCTTTTCCATTTTAATGGAAACTAAGGATCAATATTAAAATACCAAAAGCTACATCTTCAATGGAGACAAAGTAGCAATATTAAGATCCCAAAACTACATCTTCAAAGGTAGAAAAGTAGCAATATTAATACCGCAATGCCCCATCTTTAATGGAAACTAAGTAGTAATATTAAGATCCCAATGCTCCATATTTAATAGACACAAAGTAGAAATATTATGATCCCAATAGCCCATCTTTAATAGAAACTAAGGAGCAATATTAAACTACTAAAAGCTACATCTTCAATGGAGACAAAGTAGCAATATTAAGATCCCAAAACTACATCTTCAAAGGCAGAAAAGTAGCAATATTAATACCGCAATGCCCCATCTTTAATGGAAACTAAGTAGTAATATTAAGATCCCAATGCTCCATATTTAATAGAAACAAAGTAGAAATATTATGATCCCAATGGCCCATCTTTAATAGAAACTAAGGAGCAATATTAAAATACCAAAAGCTACATCTTCAATGGAGACAAAGTAGCAATATTAAGATCCCAAAACTACATCTTCAAAGGTAGAAAAGTAGCAATATTAATACCGCAATGCCCCATCTTTAATGGAAACTAAGTAGTAATATTAAGATCCCAATGCTCCATATTTAATAGAAACAAAGTAAAAATATTATGATCCCAATGGCCCATCTTTAATAGAAATTAAGTAGCAATATTAAGATACCAAAAGTCACATCTTCAATGGAGATGAAGTAGCAATATTAAGATCCCAAAGCTATATCTATAATGGAAACAAAGTGGCAACTTCAAGTTCCCAAAGCTATGAATTTAGTGGAAACTAACTGGCAATATTAAGATCCCAAAGCTACATCCTTAATTGAAACAAAGTGGCAATATTTAGATCCCAAAGCTGCATCTTTAATGGAAACTAAGTAGCAGTATTAAGATCCCAAAGTTACATCTCTAATTGAAACTAAGTGGCAATATTAAGATCCCAAAGCTACATCTTTAATGGAAACTAAGTGGCAATATTAAGATCCCAAAGCTACATCTTTAATGGAAACAAAGTGGCAATATTAAGATCACAAAGCTACGTCTTTAATGGAGACAAAGTGGCAATATTAATATCACAAAGCTACATCTTTAATGGAAACTTAGTGACAATATTAAGATCCCAAAGCTACATCTTTAATGGAGACAATCTGGCAATATTAAGATCCCAAAGCTACATCTTTAATGGAAACTTAGTGGCAATATTAAGATCCTAAAGCTGTACCACTACAGCCTCGCCATTGTACTTAACCTAATAACAGTTTATAAATGTAACACAATCAGAGTTAAAGTACACCCCTGTTAATCCCTATCATATTTAATCATGCAATAGAGGAGTATACATGTTAGAATGGTGTGTTAGAGGGAGTGGTGTGCTAAAGGAAGAGATGTGTTAGAAAGAATGGTGTGTTGGAGGGAGTGGTGTGCTAAAGGAAGAGATGTGTTAGAAAGAATGGTGTGTTGGAGGGAGTGGTGTGCTAAAGGAAGAGATGTGTTAGAAAGAATGGTGTGTTGGAGGGAGTGGTGTGCTAAAGGAAGAGATGTGTTAGAAAGAATGGTGTGTTGGAGGGAGTGGTGTGCTAAAGGAAGAGATGTGTTAGAAAGAATGGTGTGTTGGAGGGAGTGGTGTGCTAAAGGAAGAGATGTGTTAGAAAGAATGGTGTGTTGGAGGGAGTGGTGTGCTAGAGGAAGAGATGTGTTAGAAAGAATGGTGTGTTGGAGGGAGTGGTGTGCTAAAGGAAGAGATGTGTTAGAAAGAATGGTGTGTTGGAGGGAGTGGTGTTTTTAGAGGAAGAGATGTGTTAGAAAGAATGGTGTGTTGGAGGGAGTGGTGTGCTAGAGGAAGAGATGTGTTAGAAAGAATGGTGTGTTGGAGGGAGTGGTGTGCTAAAGGAAGAGATGTGTTAGAAAGAATGGTGTGTTGGAGGGAGTGGTGTGCTAAAGGAAGAGATGTGTTAGAAAGAATGGTGTGTTGGAGGGAGTGGTGTGCTAGAGGAAGAGATGTGTTAGAAAGAATGGTGTGTTAGAGGGAGTGGTGAGCTAGAGGAAGAGATGTGTTAGAAAGAATGGTATGTTAGAGGGAGTGGTGTGCTAAAGGAAGAGATGTGATAGAAAGAATGGCGTGTTAGAGGGAGTGGTGAGCTAGAGGAAGAGATGTGTTAAAAAGAATGGTGTGTTAGAGGGAGTGGTGTGCTAAAGGAAGAGATGTGTTAGAAAGAATGGTGTGTTAGAGGGAGTGGTGAGCTAGAGGAAGAGATGTGTTAGAGGGAGTGGTGTGCTAGAGGAAGAGATGTGTTAGAAAGAATGGTGTGTTGGAGGGAGTGGTGTGCTAGAGGAAGAGATGTGTTAGAAAGAATGGTGTGTTGGAGGGAGTGGTGTGCTAGAGGAAGAGATGTGTTAGAAAGAATGGTGTGTTGGAGGGAGTGGTGTGCTAAAGGAAGAGATGTGTTAGAAAGAATGGTGTGTTGGAGGGAGTGGTGTGCTAGAGGAAGAGATGTGTTAGAAAGAATGGTGTGTTGGAGGGAGTGGTGTGCTAGAGGAAGAGATGTGTTAGAAAGAATGGTGTGTTGGAGGGAGTGGTGTGCTAGAGGAAGAGATGTGTTAGAAAGAATGGTGTGTTGGAGGGAGTGGTGTGCTAGAGGAAGAGATGTGTTAGAAAGAATGGTGTGTTGGAGGGAGTGGTGTGCTAAAGGAAGAGATGTGTTAGAAAGAATGGTGTGTTGGAGGGAGTGGTGTGCTAGAGGAAGAGATGTGTTAGAAAGAATGGTGTGTTGGAGGGAGTGGTGTGCTAGAGGAAGAGATGTGTTAGAAAGAATGGTGTGTTGGAGGGAGTGGTGTGCTAGAGGAAGAGATGTGTTAGAAAGAATGGTGTGTTGGAGGGAGTGGTGAGCTAGAGGAAGAGATGTGTTAGAAAGAATGGTGTGTTAGAGGGAGTGGTGAGCTAGAGGAAGAGATGTGTTAGAAAGAATGGTGTGTTAGAGGGAGTGGTGAGCTAAAGGAAGAGATGTGTTAGAAAGAATGGTGTGTTGGAGGGAGTGGTGTGCTAGAGGAAGAGATGTGTTAGAAAGAATGGTGTGTTAGAGGGAGTGGTGAGCTAGAGGAAGAGATGTGTTAGAAAGAATGGTGTGTTAGAGGGAGTGGTGAGCTAAAGGAAGAGATGTGTTAGAAAGAATGGTGTGTTAGAGGGAGTGGTGAGCTAGAGATGAGATGTGTTAGAGGGAGTGGTGTGTTAGAGGAAGAGATGTGTTAGAAAGAATGGTGTGTTAGAGGGAGTGGTGAGCTAGAGGAAGAGATGTGTTAGAAAGAATGGTGTGTTAGAGGGAGTGGTGAGCTAAAGGAAGAGATGTGTTAGAAAGAATGGTGTGTTAGAGGGAGTGGTGTGCTAGAGGAAGAAATGTGTTAGAAAGAATGGTGTATTAGAGGGAGTGGTGAGCTAGAGATGAGATGTGTTAGAGGGAGTGGTGTGCTAGAGGAAGAGATGTGTTAGAAAGAATGGTGTGTTAGAGGGAGTGGTGAGCTAGAGGAAGAGATGTGTTAGAAAGAATGGTGTGTTAGAGGGAGTGGTGAGCTAAAGGAAGAGATGTGTTAGAAAGAATGGTGTGTTAGAGGGAGTGGTGTGCTAGAGGAAGAGATGTGTTAGAAAGAATGGTGTGTTAGAGGGAGTGGTGAGCTAGAGGAAGAGATGTGTTAGAGGGAGTGGTGTGCTAGAGGAAGAGATGTGTTAGAAAGAATGGTGTGTTAGAGGGAGTGGTGAGCTAGAGGAAGAGATGTGTTAGAAAGAATGGTATGTTAGAGGGAGTGGTGTGCTAAAGGAAGAGATGTGTTAGAAAGAATGGTGTGTTAGAGGGAGTGGTGTGCTAGAGGAAGAGATGTGTCAGAAAGAATGGTGTGTTAGAGGGAGTGGTGAGCTAGAGGAAGAGATGTGTTAGAAAGAATGGTATGTTAGAGGGAGTGGTGTGCTAAAGGAAGAGATGTGATAGAAAGAATGGCGTGTTAGAGGGAGTGGTGAGCTAGAGGAAGAGATGTGTTAAAAAGAATGGTGTGTTAGAGGGAGTGGTGTGCTAAAGGAAGAGATGTGTTAGAAAGAATGGTGTGTTAGAGGGAGTGGTGAGCTAGAGGAAGAGATGTGTTAGAGGGAGTGGTGTGCTAGAGGAAGAGATGTGTTAGAAAGAATGGTGTGTTAGAGGGAGTGGTGAGCTAGAGGAAGAGATGTGTTAGAAAGAATGGTATGTTAGAGGGAGTGGTTTGCTAAAGGAAGAGATGTGTTAGAAAGAATGGTGTGTTAGAGGGAGTGGTGTGCTAGAGGAAGAGATGTGTTAGAAAGAATGGTGTGTTAGAGGGAGTGGTGAGCTAGAGGAAGAGATGCGTTAGAGGGAGTGGTGTGCTAGAGGAAGAGATGTGTTAGAAAGAATGGTGTGTTGGAGGGAGTGGTGTGCTAAAGGAAGAGATGTGTTAGAAAGAATGGTGTGTTGGAGGGAGTGGTGTGCTAAAGGAAGAGATGTGTTAGAAAGAATGGTGTGTTGGAGGGAGTGGTGTGCTAAAGGAAGAGATGTGTTAGAAAGAATGGTGTGTTGGAGGGAGTGGTGTGCTAGAGGAAGAGATGTGTTAGAAAGAATGGTGTGTTGGAGGGAGTGGTGTGCTAAAGGAAGAGATGTGTTAGAAAGAATGGTGTGTTGGAGGGAGTGGTGTGCTAGAGGAAGAGATGTGTTAGAAAGAATGGTGTGTTGGAGGGAGTGGTGTGCTAGAGGAAGAGATGTGTTAGAAAGAATGGTGTGTTGGAGGGAGTGGTGTGCTAAAGGAAGAGATGTGTTAGAAAGAATGGTGTGTTGGAGGGAGTGGTGTGCTAAAGGAAGAGATGTGTTAGAAAGAATGGTGTGTTGGAGGGAGTGGTGTGCTAGAGGAAGAGGTGTGTTAGAAAGAATGGTGTGTTGGAGGGAGTGGTGTGCTAGAGGAAGAGATGTGTTAGAAAGAATGGTGTGTTGGAGGGAGTGGTGTGCTAGAGGAAGAGATGTGTTAGAAAGAATGGTGTGTTGGAGGGAGTGGTGTGCTAGAGGAAGAGATGTGTTAGAAAGAATGGTGTGTTGGAGGGAGTGGTGTGCTAAAGGAAGAGATGTGTTAGAAAGAATGGTGTGTTAGAGGGAGTGGTGAGCTAGAGATGAGATGTGTTAGAGGGAGTGGTGTGCTAGAGGAAGAGATGTGTTAGAAAGAATGGTGTGTTAGAGGGAGTGGTGAGCTAGAGGAAGAGATGTGTTAGAAAGAATGGTGTGTTAGAGGGAGTGGTGAGCTAAAGGAAGAGATGTGTTAGAAAGAATGGTGTGTTAGAGGGAGTGGTGTGCTAGAGGAAGAGATGTGTTAGAAAGAATGGTGTGTTAGAGGGAGTGGTGAGCTAGAGGAAGAGATGTGTTAGAGGGAGTGGTGTGCTAGAGGAAGAGATGTGTTAGAAAGAATGGTGTGTTAGAGGGAGTGGTGAGCTAGAGGAAGAGATGTGTTAGAAAGAATGGTATGTTAGAGGGAGTGGTGTGCTAAAGGAAGAGATGTGTTAGAAAGAATGGTGTGTTAGAGGGAGTGGTGTGCTAGAGGAAGAGATGTGTTAGAAAGAATGGTGTGTTAGAGGGAGTGGTGAGCTAGAGGAAGAGATGTGTTAGAAAGAATGGTATGTTAGAGGGAGTGGTGTGCTAAAGGAAGAGATGTGATAGAAAGAATGGCGTGTTAGAGGGCGTGGTGAGCTAGAGGAAGAGATGTGTTAAAAAGAATGGTGTGTTAGAGGGAGTGGTGTGCTAAAGGAAGAGATGTGTTAGAAAGAATGGTGTGTTAGAGGGAGTGGTGAGCTAGAGGAAGAGATGTGTTAGAGGGAGTGGTGTGCTAGAGGAAGAGATGTGTTAGAAAGAATGGTGTGTTAGAGGGAGTGGTGAGCTAGAGGAAGAGATGTGTTAGAAAGAATGGTATGTTAGAGGGAGTGGTGTGCTAAAGGAAGATATGTGTTAGAAAGAATGGTGTGTTAGAGGGAATGGTGTGCTAGAGGAAGAGATGTGTTAGAAAGAATGGTGTGTTAGAGGGAGTGGTGAGCTAGAGGAAGAGATGTGTTAGAGGGAGTGGTGTGCTAGAGGAAGAGATGTGTTAGAAAGAATGGTGTGTTAGAGGGAGTGGTGAGCTAGAGGAAGAGATGTGTTAGAAAGAATGGTATGTTAGAGGGAGTGGTGTGCTAAAGGAAGAGATGTGTTAGAAAGAATGGCGTGTTAGAGGGAGTGGTGAGCTAGAGGAAGAGATGTGTTAGAAAGAATGGTATGTTAGAGGGAGTGATGTGCTAAAGGAAGAGATGTGATAGAAAGAATGGCGTGTTAGAGGGAGTGGTGAGCTAGAGGAAGAGATGTGTTAAAAAGAATGGTGTGTTAGAGGGAGTGGTGTGCTAAAGGAAGAGATGTGTTAGAAAGAATGGTGTGTTAGAGGGAGTGGTGAGCTAGAGGAAGAGATGTGTTAGAGGGAGTGGTGTGCTAAAGGAAGAGATGTGTTAGAAAGAATGGTGTGTTGGAGGGAGTGGTGTTTTAGAGGAAGAGATGTGTTAGAAAGAATGGTGTGTTAGAGGGAGTGGTGAGCTAGAGGAAGAGATGTGTTAGAAAGAATGGTGTGTTCGAGGGAGTGGTGTGTTAGAGGGAGTGGTGTGCTCGAGGAAGAGATGTGTTAGAAATAATGGCGTGTTAGAGGGAGTGGTGAGCTAGGGGAAGAGATGTGTTAGAAAAAATGATGTGTTAGAGGGAGTGGTGAACTAGAGGAAGAGATGTGTTAGAAAGAATGGTGTGTTAGAGGGAGTGGTGAGCTAGAGGAAGAGATGTGTTAGAAAGAATGGTGTGTTAGCGGGAGTGGTGTGCTAAAGGAAGAGATGTGTTAGAAAGAATGGCGTGTTAGAGGAAGTGGTGAGCAAGAGGAAGAGATGTGTTAGAAAGAATGGTGTGTTAGAGGGAGTGGTGTGCTAGAGGAAGAGATGTGTTAGAAAGAATGGTGTGTTAGAGGGAGTGGTGTGTTAGAGGGAGTGGTGTGTCAGAGGGAGTGGTGTGCTAGAGGAAGAGATGTGTTAGAAAGAATGGTGTGTTAGAGGGAGTGGTGTGCTAGAGGAAGAGATGTGTTAGAAATAATGGTGTGTTAGAGGGAGTGGTGTGTTAGAGGGAGTGGTGTGCTAGAGGAAGAGTTGTGTTAGAAAGAATGGTGTGTTAGAGGGAGTGGTGTGTTAGAGGGAGTGGTGAGCTAGATGAAGAGATGTGTTAGAAAGAATGGTGTGTTAGAGGGAGTGGTGTGTTAGAGGGAGTGGTGTGCTAGAGGAAGAGATGTTTTAGAAAGAATGGTGTGTTAGAGGGAGTGGTGTGTTAGAGGGAGTGGTGAGCTAGAGGAAGAGATGTGTTAAAAAGAATGGTGTGTTAGAGGGAGTGGTGTGTTAGAGGGAGTGGTGTGCTAGAGGAAGAGATGTGTTAGAAAGAATGGTGTGTTGGAGGGAGTGGTGTTTTAGAGGAAGAGATGTGTTAGAAAGAATGGTGTGTAAGAGGGAGTGGTGAGCTAGAGGAAGAGATGTGTTAGAAAGAATGGTGTGTTAAAGGGAATGGTGTGTTAGAGGGAGTGGTGTGCTAGAGGAAGAGATGTGTTAGAAAGAATGGTGTGTTAGAGGGAGTGGTGAGCTAGAGGAAGAGATGTGTTAGAAAGAATGGTGTGTTCGAGGGAGTGGTGTGTTAGAGGGAGTTGTGTGCTAGAGGAAGAGATGTGTTAGAAAGAATGGTGTGTTAGTGGGAGTGGTGAGCTAGAGGAAGAGATGTGTTAGAAAGAATTGTGTGCTGGAGGGAGTGGTGTGTTAGAGGAAGAGATGTGTTAGAAAGAATGGTGTGTTAGAGGGAGTGGTGAGCTAGAGGAAGAGATGTGTTAGAAAGAATGGTGTGTTCGAGGGAGTGGTGTGTTAGAGGGAGTGGTGTGCTAGAGGAAGAGATGTGTTAGAAAGAATGGTGTGTTAGAGGGAGTGGTGAGCTAGAGGAAGAAATGTGTTAGAAAAAGTGGTGTGTTAGAGGGAGTGGTGAGCTAGAGGAAGAAAAAATGGTGTGTCAGAGGGAGTGGTGAGCTAGAGGAAGAGATGTGTTAGAAAGAATTGTGTGCTGGAGGGAGTGGTGTGTTAGAGGAAGAGATGTGTTAGAAAGAATGGTGTGTTAGAGGGAGTGGTGAGCTAGAGGAAGAGATGTGTTAGAAAGAATGGTGTGTTCGAGGGAGTGGTGTGTTAGAGGGAGTGGTGTGCTAGAGGAAGAGATGTGTTAGAAAGAATGGTGTGTTAGAGGGAGTGGTGAGCTAGAGGAAGAAATGTGTTAGAAAAAGTGGTGTGTTAGAGGGAGTGGTGAGCTAGAGGAAGAAAAAATGGTGTGTCAGAGGGAGTGGTGAGCTAGAGGAAGAGATGTGTTAGAAAGAATGGTGTGTTAGAGGGAGTGGTGAGCTAGATGAAGAGATGTGTTAGAAAAAGTGGTGTGTTTGAGGGAGTGGTGAGCTAGAGGAAGAAAAAAGTGGTGTGTCAGAGGGAGTGGTGAGCTAGAGGAAGAGATGTGTTAGAAAGAATGGTGTGTTGGAGTGGTTTGCTAGAGGAAGAAAAAAGTGGTGTGTCAGAGGGAGTGGTGTGCTAGAGGAAGAGATGTGTTAGAAAGAATGTTGTGTTGGAGGGAGTGGTGTTTTAGAGGAAGAGATGTGTTAGAAAGAATGGTGTGTAAGAGGGAGTGGTGAGCTAGAGGAATAGATGTGTTAGAAAGAATGGTGTGTTAAAGGGAATGGTGTGTTAGAGGGAGTGGTGTGCTAGAGGAAGAGATGTGTTAGAAAGAATGGTGTGTTAGAGGGAGTGGTGAGCTAGAGGAAGAGATGTGTTAGAAAGAATGGTGTGTTCGAGGGAGTGGTGTGTTAGAGGGAGTGGTGTGCTAGAGGAAGAGATGTGTTAGAAAGAATGGTGTGTTAGAGGGAGTGGTGAGCTAGAGGAAGAGATGTGTTAGAAAGAATTGTGTGCTGGAGGGAGTGGTGTGTTAGAGGAAGAGATGTGTTAGAAATAATGGTGTGTTAGAGGGAGTGGTGAGCTAGAGGAAGAGATGTGTTAGAAAGAATGGTGTGTTCGAGGGAGTGGTGTGCTAGAGGAAGAGATGTGTTAGAAAGAATGGTGTGTTAGAGGGAGTGGTGAGCTAGAGGAAGAGATGTGTTAGAAAAAATGGTGTGTTAGAGGGAGTGGTGAGCTAGAGGAAGAAAAAAGTGGTGTGTCAGAGGGAGTGGTGAGCTAGAGGAAGAGATGTTAGAAAGAGTGGTGTGTTAGAGGGAGTGGTGAGCTAGATGAAGAGATGTGTTAGAAAAAGTGGTGTGTTTGAGGGAGTGGTGAGCTAGAGGAAGAAAAAAGTGGTGTGTCAGAGGGAGTGGTGAGCTAGAGGAAGAGATGTGTTAGAAAGAATGGTGTGTTGGAGGGAGTGTTAGAGGGAGTGGTGTGGTAGAGGGTGTGGTGTGGTTGAGGGAGTGTTAGAGGGAGTGGTGTGGTAGAGGGAGTGTTAGAGGGAGAGGTGTGGTAGAGGGAATGTTAGAGGGAGTGGTGTGCTAGAGGGAGTGTTAGAGGGAGTGGTGTGCTAGAGGGAGTGTTAGAGGGAGTGGTGTGCTAGAGGGAGTGTTAGAGGGAGTAGTGTGTTAACCATTTTCATGGATGAACATTCTGTATTAAACCTAGACAGGAAATGTAATATCTGTGTTTAACTAAGTCATGATTTCAACAGATTTGTTTACATTTCATTATTTGGTGACTTTTTAAGAATAAACAAACAACAACTTTGTATTTGTATATATAGCTTTTTAATCTTAAGAAATAATGAGTAAAGTAGTTAAGATAATGTTTATTTATTGCAACATGTATGCATCACTATCAGTCAGTACATCATTGAACATTTAAACATGATGCATACTTTATTAATGCACCTATCAGTTTTTTGTTTTCTCTACCGGAAAAAAGGTCCGGGTTGGGTTGGGGATGGGGTGGGGGCAACATTTATATGTCTTGGATCTGTTTAATATTCTTAAATTAATATCCGTCAAATCCCCAGGTATGCCCACACCCACACCCCTCCCCCACCACACCCACTCAAACATTGATAGCTGCATAATTTGCATACTTTGTCAGCATTGTACAGACAAGACATTATACCAGTATAATAAAATAAAACATCTGGATCAATACAAATATAATTAACATGATTAAATAATCACTTGTAGAAGAATTAAACTTAAACATGCAGATTTCATACAACCTTTAGAGTTACTCAACTGCCAAATGTCACAACTGTTAAACCCATGTGTTATATAATGCACAATTATGCACAATTGTGAATATTAAATACATAATGCTACATACACAGTTTACAAAATTATAGTTGAATAATTTTATTTTTTAATACTAATTCAATTTCGGCTGTCTGGTTAGCTCATTGCATGGTGCTCTCGTTTCTCACCAATCAAACTCCCGCACTGGGCGGATTATTAGATGGTCAGTTGATAACTAGAAAGAAAACGCCTCTTACATATAAATGTTCAGGGTTTTATGGCGCCTAACAGGAATGAATTGAATTGAATTGGGGTTTTAAGGCGCACCAACACATGAAAGGTTATATGGTGCCTAACAGGCATGAACATGCCAGGCTCATCCTCCATGTACATCAAGAGATAAAATATGGAGAATGGGCCTAGAACGAACTACAGAGGTGCTGCAAATTCTATTGTAGACACTCCATTTACGCTGGAGCCACGTTATAGTTTTTCACTGCTCTAGTGATGTGAGCGAGATGGCACCTGAAACAATGCGGGGGTCTTATATAATAGTCATTATACTTAGTATATAACAGTATATAATTGTCATTTAAGAATAAATTAGAATAGAATAGAATGAAAGTTCTGTTTGTTAAAACACACACATTTTTATATAATTTTCACAAAACAAATATGTGTCATCTTTTCCCATATGATAAGTACATGACTCTTATATAAAAAGTTTATATAAAAGGTTGTATATAAGTATCATGTTCTGCTCCTGTTACATGTATGTATAGACTTTAAGTAGCATAAAAAGTCATAAAAAAATCATCTGATTTATGTGTAACAAAACTAGTAGTGATAAAATACGCACTATTTGTTTACAAAAGCACCGTTAATTTGTGAACCATTCGAGATCAAAATCTGAAAGATATTAGCATCATGACACTTTTGGAAATCTTTACTTCAATCATGGCAATGTAAAATCTCAAAACTGTCCAAAACACCTGATTTGCATTTTCAAGAATCAAGACTGTGATTACACTAACAATACCGAGGTCATAAATAAATGGTGAAGTGGCAACAAAGTGTCAGCTATTCAAAAATTGCTTCTTCTTCTTTTTTTATTTTGTTTTTGTTTGGGCATTTGAAGTTTTAATATGGTGTTTTTATATAAATTTGCAAGTAAATTTTGAATTGAGATTCCTAGCAGTTGAACATGCTTGAATTTAATGTAATGTTGTCGAGTCCACATAAAAAGATAACACAACTCTTAGCTTTTTTTGTTTTATGCAAATAAGAAATCGACGAGAATGAACATTTTGACGATTAAATATAACCATCAACTTAGTAACAAAAAACGTTCTACTATCTGGGCTTTTAGAGATTTCACCTTAGATTGTCCATGAGTTTCACTGTTATATTAATGTTAAAAAAATAATAAAAATATGAAAAACAAGAGGTCAATGACCTTGAAGCTCTACTGATTGATTTTGATTTCAGGAAGTAGTCGCTACAGACTTGTTTTTTTGAAAATCTATTTTTAACCGTGGCGGCCATCTTGAATTTCCGGCCGACCTGAAATTTTGCTAAGATCAATAAGACATTAAGAGCAACATTCCTGTGAAGTTTCATGAAAGTCCGTCAAGTAGTTTCAGAGAAGTAGTCGCTACATGTTTTCATTATATAACTCTATGTAAACAAAAATGGCCGCTGGCAGCCATGTTTAACGTCAAATCAAAACGATTTTCGACAAGGACCAACATCATGTCATACTGATCATTTTAGAAAAAGTCCCATATCAATATCTCTTATTGTTTTGAAGAAGTAGTCGCTACAAACTTATTTATTTTAAATCTATTTTTAGCTGTGGCGGCCATCTTGAATTTCCGGCCGACCTGAAATTTCTCTAGGATCAACTATACATCAAGAGCAACATTCCTGTGAAGTTTCATGAACATCCGTCAAGTAGTTTCAGAGAAGAAGTCGCTACAAGTTTTTACTATATAACTCTATGTAACCAAAGATGGCCACTGGCAGCCATGTTTAACGTCGAATCAAAATAATTTTCCACAAGGATCTACATCATGTCATGCTGATCATTTTAGAAAAAGTCCCATATCAATATCACTTATAGTTTTCAAGAAGTAGTCTACAAACTTATTTTTTACAAATCTATTTTTAGCTGTGACGGCCATCTTGAATTTCCGGCCGACCTGAAATTTTTCTAGAATCAATTAGACATCAAGAGCACCATTCCTGTGAGGTTTCATGACAATCCGCCAAGTAGTTTCAGAGGAGTAGTCGCTACAAGTTTTTACTATATAACTCTATGTAAACAAAGATGGCCACTGGCAGCCATGTTTAACGTCGAATCAAAATAATTTTCCACAAGGATCTACATCATGTCATGCTGATCATTTTAGAAAAAGTCCCATATCAATATCACTTATAGTTTTCAAGAAGTAGTCGCTACAAACTTATTTTTTTAAAATCTATTTTTAGCTGTGACGGCCATCTTGAATTTCCGGCCGACCTGAAATTTTTCTAGGATCAATTAGACATCAAGAGCAACATTCCTGTAAAGTTTCATGACAATCCGTCGAGTAGTTTCAGAGGAGTAGTCGCTACAAGTTTTTACTATATAACTCTATGTAAACAGAGATGGCCGCTGGCAGCCACGTTTAACGTCGAATCAAAACGATTTTTGATAAGGACCAACATCATGTCATGCTGATCATTTTAGAAAAAGTCCCATATCAATATCACTTTTAGTTTTCAAGAAGTAGTCGCTACAAACTTGTATTTTGAAAATTTATTTTTAGCCGTGGCGGCCATCTTGAATTTCCGGCCGACCTGAAATTTTGCTAGGATCATTTAGACATCAAGAGCAACATTCCTGTGAAGTTTCATGAAAATCCGTCAAGTAGTTTCAGAGGAGTAGTCGCTACAAGTTTTCATTATATAACTCTATGTAAACAAAGATGGCCGCTGGCAGCCATGTTTAACGTCAAATCAAAACGATTTTCGACAAGGATCAACATCATGTCATGCTGATCATTTTAGAAAAAGTCCCATATCAATATCACTTATAGTTTCCAAGAAGTAGTCGCTACAAACTTGAATTTAAAAAATCTATTTTTAGCTTTGGCGGCCATCTTGGATTTCACATCAACATGAATTTTTGCTAGGATCAACTAGACTTCATGGGCAACATTTCTGTAAAGTTTTATGAATATCCATCCAGTAGTTTCAGAGGAGTAGTCGCTACAAATAAAAGTTAACGGACAGACGGACAGACGGACGGACAGACAGACGGACGGACGGACGGACGACGGACGCCGCACCACGGCATAAGCTCTGCTGATCTCTGATCAGTAGAGCTAAAAAACAACATTGAAAATATCAAATGGAGTAAATAAACAAATATCAGTTTATTAGCATAAACAAATATTAACATAGAAGATACGAGTAAATATTAATGATTAAACCGATGTTACCTTGACCCAACTGCATGAAAGATCAACATTGTATGGCACATAACAGATAGCTAACTGTCTGTAACAAGCATCAGTCTCTACACGTGCACATTGCACATGACAGTGTAAAAACTGTACTGCACATAACAGATAGCTAACTGTCTGTAACAAGCATCAGTCTCTACACATGCACATTGCACATGACAGTGTAAGAACTGTACTGCACATAACAGATAGCTAACTGTCTGTAACAAGCATCAGTCTCTAAACATGCACATTGCACATGACAGTGTAAGAACTGTACTGCACATAACAGATAGCTAACTGTCTGTAACAAGCATCAGTCTCTACACATGCACGTTGTACGTGACAGTGTAAGAACTGTACTGCACATAACAGATAGCTAACTGTCTGTAACAAGCATCAGTCTCTACACATGCACATTGTATGTGACAGTGTAAGACCTGTACTGCACATAACAGATAGCTAACTGTCTGTAACAAGCATCAGTCTCTACACATGCACGTTGTACGTGACAGTGTAAGAACTGTACTGCACATAACAGATAGCTAACTGTCTGTAACAAGCATCAGTCTCTACACATGCACATTGCACATGACAGTGTAAGAACTGTACTGCACATAACAGATAGCTAACTGTCTGTAACAAGCATCAGTCTCTACACATGCACATTGCACATGACAGTGTAAGAACTGTACTGCACATAACAGATAGCTAACTGTCTGTAACAAGCATCAGTCTCTACACATGCACGTTGTACGTGACAGTGTAAGAACTGTACTGCACATAACAGATAGCTAACTGTCTGTAACAAGCATCAGTCTCTACACATGCACGTTGTACGTGACAGTGTAAGAACTGTACTGCACATAACAGATAGCTAACTGTCTGTAACAAGCATCAGTCTCTACACGTGCACATTGCACATGACAGTGTAAGAACTGTACTGCACATAACAGATAGCTAACTGTCTGTAACAAGCATCAGTCTCTACACATGCACATTGCACATGACAGTGTAAGAACTGTACTGCACATAACAGATAGCTAACTGTCTGTAACAAGCATCAGTCTTTATGCACATGAACACTGCATGTAACAGTTCACCCTTTTATGAAGAATTGTTTACATGCATCAGTCTATGCACATGAACACTGCATGTAACAGTTCACCCATTTATGAAGAACTAAATAACTGATGCATACTACTCCACTTTTTGTTGTAAAACAAAATAATTAGTTTTTAAGTTAATTAGTTTAAACAATATTTTATTTAATAAATGTTATATAATATATGAAATTGGTGTGAAGACGGTTTCAGGTCTCAAATTTGTAAAATGCTTAAATTAACCCCAGTGCCCAAAGATCAACACATAGTACTGTGCAGGATGACTAATTGTAAATAAGAAGTTATTGTAACTGGAAGTTTGGTTAGGAAGGTTATCAAGGTTTATTCAATTGAAAAAACAGTGGTTGTCTATGCTGACATTGCGTTATATCTTCAGAAACCTTGCCAAAATAGTGAAATGAATCGTTCTGCAGACAGTACTTTTTTTTCGAACAGATGGATTCATTCATTATGATTTAATTGGTCCTATAGAATAGAAAGTTTCATTATTTGTCAATTTTAAGTTGGACACGATGACCCCCACAAAAAGGCCTATGAACCCCCTTTAAGAATCAAGGCTACCATGTGTCCCTTTAATGTAAACACAATAACAATCAGTCCAAACATCGTTTTAAATTATATGTTCTCGAAGATCCAAATAGCCCCATATTTTCATGAAAGGATTTGTGTTTTTTATTGGAAATTTGAAATATATATCTAATATGAATTGTATCACGAAATGAACACATAATCTAATGTAAACCAAACAACCAATACAATCAGTAAATGCTACCAGGAGAGAACAAACATGCCACTACCGGTAATATTGTTGCATTGAAATGAATTGGGTTTTAAGGCGCACCATATATGGCGCCTAGCAGGAATGAACATGCCAGGCTCATATTGTTGCATAGACTGGCATGTGTTCGAAAACGTAGCTATCTGTTATGTGCAATATGCACTTGCAGAGTTTGGCACTTGTAAGTTGTCAAAGAGATAGCTATCTGTTATCTGCAATATGCACATGCAGATTGGTGCATGTAATAGGTCAAAGATATATAGTTATCTGTTGCAATATGCACGTGCATAGATTGGCGCATGTAACTGGTCGGAGATGTAGCTCTATCTGTTATGTGCAATATACATATGCAGAGACTGGCGCGTGTAAATGGTTGAAGACACAGCTATCCGTTATCTGCAATATGCACGTGCATATTGGTATTTTAGCACCAATTTGCAAGAAATCAAAGCTGCATATGAAGCTATGTTTTTCACATGTTTCCCTAGGATCATATCTATGACCCCATGACCCTCTAATTGGCATGCATTAATGAATAGACACCCAAATATTACTCAGTTCCAGATTTAAAGAGGAAAATGTGTGCCCCTATATGCATTCAGGTACCAACCAAAGATCTTTCACATTCAGCAGTTAAGGACAAATACCATAAAAAAAAGTTCTGACTGCCACAGCGAGGTTTGATCCCTGTGTTTCCGTTATAAAGCAAGATGAGCATAAAACGTAACAAAATAAGTTGATTATACAGAATATTTATACAATTACTATATATACATCAGACAATATACAGAGATCATAAATGGCAAATGAATTAAAGCTTTGAGCAATGAATACACATATTAATATGTCAATACAGTCATAATACATGAAGGTTATAATAACAAATACGGTACTGCCCATAATAAGCTTCCTGCCCCTTCTATCGCCACTTGCATGATGTGTAAATTTTACATTAATAAGCAGCCCTAGGTCATCTGGGTCATATTCAAGAAAGCTGACCACAAGTACCTTATCTAAAGTAAAGTTTTCGACTGTATTGTCAACTGTGTGACTGTATTGTCTACTGTGGGATGTATTGTCAACTGTGCAACTGTATTGTCAACTGTGCGACTGTATTGTCAACTTTGGGATGTATTGTCAACTGTGTGACTGTATTGTCAACTGTGGGATGTATTGTCAACTGTGTGACTGTATTGTCAACTGTGGGATGTATTGTCAACTGTGTGACTGTATTGTCAACTGTGCAAGTGTATTGTCAACTGTGCGACTGTATTGTCAACTGTGAGACTATACTGTCAACTGTGCGACTGTACTGTCAACTGTGTGACTGTATTGTTAACTGTGGGATGTATTGTCAACTGTGCGACTGTACTGTCAACTGTGCGACTGTATTGTCAACTGTGTCTGTACTGTCAACTGTGCGACTTTAATGTCAACTGTGCGACTGTACTGTCAACTGTGCGACTGTATTGTCCACTGTGCGACTGTATTGTCCACTGTGTGACTGTATTGTCAACTGTGTGACTGTATTGTCAACTGTGGGATGTATTGTCAACTGTGCGACTGTATTGTCAACTGTGTGACTGTATGGTCAACTGTGGGATGTATTGTCAACTGTGGGATGTATTGTCAACTGTGCGACTGTATTGTCAACTGTGTGACTGTATTGTCGACTGTTTGACTGTATTGTCAACTGTGGGATGTATTGTCAACTGTGCGACTGTATTGTCAACTGTGCAACTGTACTGTCAACTGTGCAACTGTACTGTCAACTGTGCAACTGTATTGTCAACTGTGTGACTGTACTGTCAACTCTGTGACTATTGTCAACTGTGCGACTGTATTGTCAACTATTGTCAACTGTGCGACTGTATTGTCAACTGTGGGACTGTATTGTCAACTGTGGGAGTGTATTGTCAACTGTGGGACTGTATTGTCAACTGTGGGAATGTATTGTCAACTGTGGGATGTATTGTCAACTGTGCGACTGTATTGTCAACTGTGCGACTGTATTGTCAACTGTGCAACTGTATTGTCAACTGTGCAACTGTATTGTCAACTGTGTGACTGTATTGTCAACTGTGGGATGTATTGTCAACTGTGTGACTGTATTGTCAACTGTATGACTGTATTGTCAACTGTGTGACTGTATTGTCAACTGTGGGATGTATTGTCCACTGTGTGACTGTATTGTCAACTGTGTGACTGTATTGTCGACTGTGGGACTGTATTGTCAACTGTGTCAGTGCTCAAGAAATAGGATAGCCTGACGCCCGGGGCTCCTCGAAATCCATTCCGGGCCTGTCTCATTTTGCAGACGAGGAGCCCGTCGGGCCTGTCTAAAAAATGCATGAAAAAAAATCTTTATTGATGGTATTTCGATTGAATGTTTGTGAAATGTTCGGGCCGTAAAAGTGCGGTGTCATATTAGTTTGGATGGTACATAATTTCGGATATACTATTTTTTTTTTTTTTTTTTTTTTAACATAATCAAATAAGAAAAACTGTCCTTTACAAATACATGTTGGTGGAAAGAAAAATATATATACTGTATATGTATAAATACAGATATAAAGTATATTTCTATTCATTATTTAAGGTGTAAGGAGTTCCTGGAATCCTACTTTTAAATGAATTCTAGTCTAGGCTCCTAATTCTTTACTTGGAGAAAGTGGTGACAAAAAGAAAAAATATAGCCAGAGGAGGCTCTGATAGTCTCATAAAACCTGATTAAAAATTTGGCTCCAAGTTTAGCTCCAGTTTCACCAAGTCGGCTCTGATTATTATCGTTTGGCAAAAGTGCTAGTACTCTCCTTTGCATTGGTTATAAATTACTATGTAATATTCTATTCTAACATATTTTAAACGAAATGGTAAATAAGTCCGCTGACCAGGGAGCATAAAGTGGTAGCAAAAAGAAAAATATAGTCAGAGGAGGTTCTGAGCTTGATTAATACATACGTAACAAAATTAATGTGTGCTATAAAAGTGAATAAAGACACATTTCCAATAAGAAAAAAATATTGGACCTTTCCATTTTAAATCAGGGCCTGTCCATTTCAAATCAGGGCCTGTCCATTTCAAATCGGGGCCTGTCCATTTTCAGAAGCAACAAGCCCTGGGCCTGTCTCTTAAAA
The DNA here is from genome assembly GCA_037043455.1 of Cyrtodaria siliqua. NCBI lineage: Eukaryota > Metazoa > Mollusca > Bivalvia > Adapedonta > Hiatellidae > Cyrtodaria > Cyrtodaria siliqua. Next base: position 67,341 of record JAWPHD010009104.1, on the reverse strand, counting down.
TAATTTTCTTTGAGCACTGTGTGTGACTGTATTGTCAACTGTGGGATGTATTGTCAACTGTGTGACTGTATTGTCAACTGTGTGACTGTATTGTCAACTGTGTGACTGTACTGTCAACTGTGGGATGTATTGTCAACTGTGCGACTGTACTGTGCACTGTGCGGCTGTATTGTCAGCTGTACGACTGTGTTGTCAACTGTGCGACTGTATTGTCAACTGTGTGAATGTATTGTCAACTGTGCAAAAAATCAAAATTTAAAATATCATTTTCAATCTAACCACAACTTTGGAATGACAATTTTGTAAACTTACTTGCAGGGTATCAATGCTCCCCCACCGAGGCCGGTGGCTGCCATTCCCAAGGAATAAACATAAATGAATTCCAATTAGGCAGGATTTAGCCCAACAATGATGACACCATGTTAGGATATTTGATATTAACCTTTATCCTGGGAATCAGACATAAATGTTGGTCCTAGGTAAGGGAATTAGACAATCAATTTGTACATTTGTCTAATTCCCCTGGGTATGCTTACTGCCCCCATTGATAGACACATAATATGAATGGAAGTTGCCAGCTGGGAGTATTGCGGAAATTCAATACTAAGGCATGAGCTAGTGCCCTATACACTTTTAAACTCCAGGAATGCTTAATGGAGGCAGTACGGTAATAAACATTTTTATAGTAATTAAAGGGACAATGTCCGTAATCTTTAGCTTACAAACACAAAATAATTATGCTGACAAGACATTACACACCAAGCATTACTAAATAAAAACGAGATTGTTTGACGGAATAGCTGTACAAAAAAGAGAAGTATCGAGTTGTGAGGTTGTACTTATAGCCTACACTAAAATTATACTCGTAAGTAATAAGTGTCAAGCGTGCAATAGTTGAGCGAGCTCCCAACTGGGCAAAACAGGCCAGATGTAATATGCAAGACATACTATATAGAAAACCTAATGCGCTAATGAATGTCACGTGATCAGCAGAGAATGTAAATATTGTGGTCCCTAATTGTTTACAAACAATAAATAAAACCCTTTTTTTTCAAACTCACGAATGTATTACTAGACTTATCTGGGTCTATGCTCATGTTTTCATGTATACGTTTCACTGAATAACGGACAGTTATTTAGTTATGCTCAATATCTGCTTACGGACAGTGTCCCTTTAATATTTTAAAACAGTAAAAAGGCACAGAAAGGGTTTACAGTATATAACAATTGTTCCCTTATAATAAATCACAGAATTAGATAATACGAACATGAGAAAATATGTCTTCCCGATAATATTTAGCGGAGAAACTTAAAACTAATCCGCCAAATAACAGCAAAATTACACTACAAAACCGTTGATCAAAACTCTAGCCAGATGTTCAGGTCATAAAATAATTTATATGTGCCGATTAAAAGTATAAGACTTTTCACGGGTTCTTAAAATACCCGTGATTGAATATGAAAATGAATTATTAGTTGGTAACTCTTAATTTGATGCTCAAGTTATGGGGTTTGGCCTGCCTGGTTAAAACTCTATATTTCACACGTATGAAATACCACTTTTATTTCATTGCTAAAATCCACTATTTCACTGCTAAGCATAAAATAAATAAGTTATATATATACCTCGTAATCAGTAGGTTTAGAAACGGTGTATATATGTTGTAAAATTTGGCTGTTTTTGGCGGGATAGCTAATTTAAGTTTCTGATTTTATATACGCTTAGTTTTTATTTCATCAAAATCTGTTCCTTTTATACATGATGTCATGTCAACAATGCCATTTCTAATAAGGGTGTATGAAATGAAATATATATACACAACAAACCATTTTTCAAAAACTTAAAAATGTATTATTTTTAAATTCCTTATCACAACTTGTGTCTGCAATTTTATATCTGACAATTAATTTAGATGAAATATGTTACCAAATTGAACATACTCAATACATTATAAACAATGATAGGATTTTAACAGAAAAATCAAACTTATCTAAGCAAAGTTACAAAACCTGAAATTTTATCATTGCAATGACATCAACAGTTATTTTCATGACAAAAAACCTTGTGCAGTTTACAGTCTCAAAACCATATTCTCTTGGCAGGGCCTATATAATGGAGTAGATTTTTCCTGATTAATTTTGTCCTGTTTTCGATCTCCACAGGAGATATATAGTATTGGTTCTACCCAGGAAAATTGGGTGGCTGTTTCTGTCACAAATAATGATTATATGGCCTAAAATGTGCTTAAATGAAGTAAAACACCATTCAAACAAAAAATCAATAAATCTCCACAACATCTATTTGCTTGGCACAGCCTATATATAGAGTAGATTTTTCCCAAATAATTTTCTAATAAGACTTCACATGCATAAATATTATGTGCTGGAACCACAAGGCAATAATAATAACACAGAGAATAATTAACAGCATAAAATTAATTTGATACTGAATTTATGTCACTAGGGAAAAAAGTGGTAATTTGGTTAAAAAATCGAGTTCGAAGAACGTTTTTTTTTAACCAAATTACCACTTTTTTCCTCGAGTGACATTAATTCAGTATCAAATTTATGCTGTTAATTATATTGTTTATTATATAACTTTACGTAAATGTTTCCAATTAACAAAACTGCATAGTATTTTAATAAAGACTCGAAGCGTATGAAAACATTCTATTCTGTTTCATTTGGCTATTCCATTTACTGTTCTAAACTAATGTTCTAAACATCTATATGAATGTTTGTCTAAAGAAGAAATTAAAAAATAATTTAACTTTAAACCAGTTTGTTTTTTTAACAATTTTTTTTGTGTGATACTAAAATTACGTCATTCATAGAGTTCAATGTAAATTTATGACAGTTATGTAATATAACAATTTTTCAAGGGTATCCGGTGAAGATCGGGAATTTAAACACGAGGCATAACTGTTTTTATCGAAACCGAGACTCTGCCAAGGTTCCGATTAAAGCAGATACACCCAGGGTTGGAATTTGCCTCTCTGAACCGGATACCCATGATTGATTATTTTTCTTTGCATATTTTTTACATTTATGCATTGACGTCACCAACTACTAACATATCACATGTTTATTTACACGATGACGTCATGCAACTGTTGAAGTATCGACATCATTGTTGCCGTTGACGTTATCAATGTCATTGTTGATGCGCGTGACTTTCAATCCTCGACTAATGTAAAACGTGGATAACCTCATGCCGTATGCAACAATAATATATAACCTTCAAAATCTGAAGGCTCGACACGATTGAAGTGATCACTGTATTGTTTTATTTCGTGAAACAGAAATATAAAAGGAACCCTTTGGAATGAACATTTGTTGTATTAACATACAGAAATATAAAAGAAACACGTTGGAATGAACATTTGTTGTATTAACGTACAGAAATATAAAAGAAACACGTTGGAATGAACATTTGTTGTATTAACGTACAGAAATATAAAAGAAACACGTTGGAATGAACATTTGTTGTATTAACGTACAGAAATATAAAAGAAACACGTTGGAATGAACATTTGTTGTATTAACGTACAGAAATATAAAAGAAACACGTTGGAATGAACATTTGTTGTATTAACGTACAGAAATATAAAAGAAACACGTTGGAATGAACATTTGTTGTATTAACGTACAGAAATATATAAAGTACAGCGCATTCAATATGAATAAAAGGTTTATAAAATTTAAACATGGAATGTTAATTTATATAAAAGTTTACAAACGTACATAAAAACATACAAACTAGTTGTCAATAACGATGGTATACGTAAATATAATTTACTAATTTTTTATAAATATATTAATTCTAGCAACACTATTAACAAATACAACCTTGCGCTGTTGTCCAACTTTTAAAAGGCACCATATATGTAAAACACTCCCATGTCATCATAGACACACACACACATGCACAAACATGCACAAACACACACATGCACATGCTCACAAAAGTTTTTGCCCTATTTTCAATTGCCCTTAATATTTATAATGAACAGAATTGAACAGTTTTACCGTGCACCATACAGTAGGTCATAATTATATACGCCAACAAGAATAATTATTCCAGGCCCAATGAAATAAAACAAGAGGGCCAAGATGGCCCTAAATCAATCACCTGAGTACTGGCACATTATGAAACTTCTTCGAAATCTTATGGTCATATACAATCTGTGTAAGTTTGGTTAAGATTGTTCAAGAAATGTGGGCTCTGTTGTGTATAACAACATTGATATAAAGACACTGAAAAAGTTTGGTAAAGATTAAATACAAAATGAAGGTGCTAGAGTGTAACACCTTGGGCAGAGCAAATGTGACCCCAGGGCTACAAGGCCCGCTACATGTAATATATGAGAGCTGTGTGCTTTGTGGTTTCAGAGAAGATTTTTTAAGTTTTTCCCTATACAAGTCTATGTAAAACGCGACCCCTGGGGTGGGACCAAATGTGACCCCAGAGTCACCATTTGAACAAACTTGGTAAAGGACCATAAGAGTATAGTTCCAGAGAAGAAGACTTTAATGTGTTTCCTATATAAGTCTATGTAAAACTGAGACTTCTGGCTCTTGTAGCTTCCGAGAAGAAGATTTTTTTTTCCCTATATATGTCGATGTAAAACTGGGACACCCGGGGCGGGGACAAATTTGACCCCGGGGTCATCATTTGAACAAACTTAGTAGAGGACGATAAGCTGATGCTACATGTAATACATGAGAGCTCTGTGCCATGTGATTCCAGAGAAGTTTTTTTCCCAGTTTTTCCCTATACAAGCCTATGTAACACTGTGAACCCCGGGACGGGGTCAAATGTGACCTCTGGGTCACCATTTGAACAAACTTGGTAGAGGACCATAAGCTTACAGCAAATGCAAAATATTAAACCTCTAGCTCTTGCAGTTTCAGAGGAGAAGATTTTTAAGTTTTTCCCTATACATGTCTATGTAAAACTTGTGACCCTTGGGGCGGGGCCAATTGTGACCCGAGGGTCACCATTTAAATAAACTTGGTAAAGGATCATAAGCTTATAGTAAATGCAAAATATCATAGTTTCCAAGAAGAAGGTTTTTAAAAAAAAATTCTTATATAAATCTATGTAAAACTGTGACCCCCGGGGCGGGGACAAAATTTGACCCAGGGTCACCATTTAAACAATCTTATTAGAGGACCATAAGCTGATGCAACATGTAATACATGAGACCTCTGTGCCTTGTGGTTTCAGAGAAGAAGACTTTTTTAAAGTTTTTTCCTATATGTCTATATGAAAAACATGCAAAATCTCAATATACCAACTTTGGACCCCCGGGGCACAAGGTGATCTAAAAATATGCAGAATGAACACACAACCTCATTACCTGCAATGTACTGCAGTTGCTGAGAATTCTGTTGTTAATTTCTGTTGGTGCCATATGCGTAGTATCCAATTCAACTCAACTCTTGGAAAATAACTCCATAATAAGATTTCATCTTTCTGATCTTTGTGTAATTCACGTATAAATACTGTGTATTGTTGTATAAATACTGTGTATAGTTGTATATATTTGAAATAAAATATGTTCAAAGCAACTGATCTGTCTGCAGTAAGCATGGTAAGGCAATTGGTACTTTTTACTGGAATGTACACTATAATAACACAACATGCAATAGTAATAATCTAATACAACATGCACTGTTTAAAAATAGATTATGAAACAGTTTTATGATTTATATATTTGCATTTGAAGTAGTATATAGTTGTATACAAATTGGACACTTACATGTAATGTATTATGTATATCTCACATATATTAAGACACAGTTTCAGCATTTATAATTAACACTTCTAAGAAACAATGTTAAAAGAGAAACCAAGTCAAGTGATTTCTTTATGTCATCCATGCTATGCACGTGATGTAAGAGAAATCAAATCAAGTGATTTTTTATGTCATCCATGCTATGCACGTGATGTAAGAAACCCAATAAAGGCAACACACTATGCACCTCACTTAAGGCCATTTTATCAAGAATATCACAGATCAGAAAGTCATAAAACAGTTGGCAAGGTTTGTGTCTTTGATGACAGTACTTTACTTTACATTCTTTTTTTATTTTGTTGATTAATCGAGAGTGTTGTTGTGATTGTTGTTAAAGTAAACGTTGGAAGTCTTCAAAGTCGAGACAAAAATGATGGTTTATGGGTAAATGTTAACAAAATTCACTCTGTGAGATAAGCCATGCTGAGTATACAAGCTATATCTTGTTTTAAAGGGACACACAGCAATCTTGAGTTTTGTATCAAGAATTAAAACTAGCGCCTCAATTTATTATGTATCATTTTGGCTTTAAAACCGCTTGCATATGCAGGGTTCGACACTCCCTCAAGTCCGTCGGTCCGAGACCGATTGTTTACTTGGCGGACCTGTTGATTTTCCAGCTTATCGACCCAAGTGACCGACAGATTTTTCAGACTGAAAATTCTTAATTCGGCTAATTTTCACCTGTTTCTTTGCTGATTGTACACATTTAACTGTAACTGCGAGGTCGGTGTAGTGCAATTCATAGAAAATCACTTCAACTGAGTTCGCGGAATGTCTAAAAATAGATACGCGTCACATATATGCGCTCGCTACATTCTGTAACCAACCGTAATGAGCGGCGACATTCGGAACACCTCGGCCATTTCTGCGAGAAAGTAATTGTCCGGAAACTGCCGAGTAGTTACGAATGGAGCGGCGAAGGCTACTGATTGGTTGAATACGATCGGATTCTTTCGTGCCTTCCGACCGGATGTTTTGTTTTTCTCTTTCCTCTATGATTATCTGAATTTGACCGTCAAATTTCGAAACATTTCGTCTCTACCGTTATGTGGAAGTATTTTCAAGGGATAACTCCTCCGGAGAAGAAAGTGAAGTTTTCTGATGATGAAAGGAGAGACAAACAAAAAAAATACGATCGTGAGAGGCAGAATCGGATGTTTCTTCCTGAATGGAAACAGAAGTTTTGACAAGGACAGTAATGAAATGACATGTAGTGTGTGTACAAAGTATGAAACACAGGGAAACTTCGTCAAAGGTTGCTACAATTTTAGACATAGTAATTTACTGGCACACAATGAAAGTGAGTATCACAAAAACAGTTGTAGAAAAGATGAGGCATTAAAAAACCCACCAGGAACATCTTTATTATTTCTGGTGTAGGACCTGTTGAACTTGTGAAGGACCTGTTAGTCTTGAAAGTTACAGGTCCTGTGGACCACTTAGTTCTAGAAGCGAGTGTCAAACCCTGCATATAATTTGATAAAAAATTGAAATTTCCAGTGTTCTTCGTCATTCTAAAAAAATAATTAAAATATACTATTGGTGCAATATTATCTATATTAGTTATAAGTATAAACAATTTGCCTTGAACTATTCTAATAATGAATATTAATGATTGCAAATAGAAAAACGGGACACCACAAGTTTTCAAGAAATCATGATTACCATGTATCCCTTTAAGCAGTAGGACTGAATAGAATTGAATTGAATGTTGTTTAACGGCTCATCAACACAGTATAGGTTATTTAGAGCCGCCCCAGAGACAAAGGAATCTGGGAACCGTGCCCTACTCTTATTATCGATTAGATTCCTATGGTTCTTTAACGTGCTCGGAGGATAGACCGCCCGGTTTACGTTGCAGTAGGACTGTGATATGAATATCTTAGTTTCCATCATTATACGCTATATTATTATTGTATGTAATTATTAAAAAAAATTAAAAAAAATGAAATCAAATATGCATCTCATTAAAATCAGACTGTAATAGCAAAGGGTGTTATGGGGCTTCTAGCAGAGAATAACATAGCAAAACAGAGGGTCTGATTTTAATGAGAATATGTAAATACTGTATAAAATGATCATATATACATCTATACAAACTAAGTTTCCAAAGCTTTAAGCATAATGACACAATTTTTATATTTTGTACGCATTTGTGTCAATATGACAAACATTGCAATTAAGTGCATATAGCGTTATTTGGCCTTTGCCAAATCAAATTATGTGTGGTTCCTATTACATGCTAAACAGACATGCTAAACAAATTAGGGTAAATAGTAAGGGGACATTTTATTTTCTGAAATTTTTTTTTTTTTTTCACGCGATACTTGTATAGCCAAATAGCCAAATAATTTAACTTAAATATTTGTCAATATCAGGTACAGAACACACAGAAAACGTATTGAATAAAATATTTAGGGTTCGGTCTGGAAACTGGAACCACATACAATTTTATTTGGTCTTATAAAGTCTTGCGCATATACATATACTGGTTTGTACTCTAAATGGAATTACATGTAGTATAACTGACCCTGACTCTTGATACCGGCTGTAGAATTCATACCGGTCTGGACTAAAGGGACGCGCTACATGACTCTTGATACCGGCTGTAGAATTCATACCGGTCTGGACTAAAGGGACACGCTACAGTCATGAAATATGTGTCAAGCATTAAAATTGGTACCGAAATCTATTAACCTAATTTTACTTTGTAGCATGGTCGGTGACATTTCCTTTGATGAATTCAGAGCATTAAATCGTTTAATTTAGGGTCACTAAAGGGGCGTGGCTATACCGTACTACAACTACCAGATATTGGAATTTAGAGTACGGTCACTATGATGTCACAGTGTTACTAAGTGCACCATGCTACAAAAAAGATAGAGTCTGTCTCAGCTCGTTGGTTATTTAAATATATGCAAGCAGATTTAAAGATTTAAATGATACTGGATTATAAACTGAGGTTACTCATTCTAATGCTTGATAATCAACACAATATTGCTGTGTGTCCCGTTAACAACACAAACATGAATACCCGTGTTCTGTTAAAAATCATTTTATTTTTATAAACAATACCCACTTGCAACATTTTGTACTGTCAGATTGTTAGTTGGCGTACAAATGGTGTACAAAATAATGAAGACTATGCAACCATAATTTTAGATTTCACTAACACTTCACCTATTCCTGTGTTATGCTATAGATTCAGTTTGACCTTGACCTTTCTTTGGTATGACCGTGAGCTCTTTTTCTGGTAATGGAGGTATCTCGGTCGAGTCGCCTTTGCTCAGCTGCTTCTGTGGAGATTTCTTAGGTTTCGCTGCGGGTTTGGGTTTAACTAGGGGTTTGGTCAGGGGTCCCTTGCCCTTACTGTCATGGTTTGAAGGGGGCTCAGCTGGCAGGTCAGCAGATGTCCCTGAAAGATAAAATAATTGTAATATTAATTTAGAAAAAAACAATTGCAAATACTATTTAATTTTACTTGAGTGCATTAACTTTTTCAAGTTAAAGGGAGGTAAACATGGAGTGAGGGTAGGGAGGGGAGGAGAGGGAGGGTGTAGGAGTGGAGGAGAAACCTTATTCCCAGTCTAAACCCCTTCCTTCTCCATCACTCCCTCTGCCCTTCCCCGCCCCTCCTACATCCCTACCCTCCAACTCACCTCTTCACCTTGAAAGGAGGGGAGGGATGTGGGTGTAGAAGGGAGAGAAAGTGAGTAGATGGGAGGAATAGGGAGGGAATGGTGTCATAGGGTAGAAGCCTCCCCTTATATCTGAAAGAATATGAGACTTTTTTTACTGTCCCTCCCAGCCCCACCTCTCCTTTCTCCTTCCTACCTAAGTCTGTAGAGGAATATGAAGGGGAAGGGGAGTGAGGGGTAGGGCTGTGGATCGTCCGATCCACGAGTCAGTGCTTACGATTCATAGATCGAACCACGAATCGGCTTTTACAATTTTAAAGAAAGAAAAATGGCTGTCATGAAGACAATTTACTATCATAAGTAAATAATAGCATCACATACTTTGTGAAAAACTAATAAATATTTGCAGCACCCCAGGTAAACAGCATAAACATGATATATATATCATTTTTTCAAAATGTTTATGCTGTTTACCAGGGGTGCTGCAAACATAACTTATATAATTTACAAATTTTCATAATGTCAATACATCCAGCTTGATTCTGCTTCTTGCTGCAACTTGCATGTTGTTTTCTTTTCTGATTGTAGTAATGGAAAAGAATGTACATACATAATCAGTGATTTAAAATAGCAACAGACAAAAAGATCGCTTTCACTTTGATACTGGCTACTGATTCATTGTTTCAATGGGATTATGCATGCTCCACTGCGCATCTGAGCAGGGGGGGAAATGCGACATTTCATCATTAAATAAAGAAAACATCAATCATAAGGGGAATATATTTAATTCTATAATTATGAATTTGTATTTCTTTTCGTTTTTGGTGACTTTAAACAAAGTGTACTTCGACAATTTTTGTTTTAGATTTTATTCAAATGTAAACATGTTGCTAGCTCTACTTATTGAAATGTTTACTTCCGGTTAACAAATATGGCGCGTATAACCTCTACTAACCAGCATTACAATGGCCCAAAGGAATCTATTTGGCGCTCTAATCAACTTGTTTTATGGAATTCTCATAAGGTAAATATAAATAAAAAATATCGCGATCCAGCGATCTCGGAAGTGACGAATATTCGTATCCGAATTTCTGGCTGAACTCGTGGATATTCGAGTACCCGGTAACTCGCAGCAGCCCTAGTGAGGGGGGCTTCTCACCTTATACACCTTGCCTTCCCTCCCTCCCACACCCTCACCACCCACTCCCTATCTACCACCCTTCCTTCTTTTCCTCCTCCCCTCTCCACCCCACCTCTCCCCTTCCTTCTGTTCCTTTCCTTAGAATTGCTGAAGCATGATTACACATTTACTTAAATTATTTCAATATAAAACTAAAATAATGTTGATAAAAACAGCCGGTATATTTTTATATAATGTCCTGTATGTCCTTAACCCGGAAGAAAACAGAATAATCATCAAAGTGCACCACCAAATAATGTCAACAAATGGACTCATTCTTCAATATTCTCACATAAACACAAGTTGCCGACTAAAAATTGCATGACTGAAAATATCATGCATCATTTTATCATGAGAGATTAGGGTGCGATTAGTAAACGCTGAACGAACGCAAATGCATTTCTCCATTTGTGCATTCATTCTGAATAAGCGCACGCATTCTATTGTATTCATAAATGCAGTTCCGTGCATTTAAATGAATGCACTTATAAAAATGAAATGCAAATGGAATGCATTTTTGAGGTACTTGAACACAACTGGGTCTGTACTAGGGGAGAAGCCATCCCTCCCTTTACCCTCTCCTAATTCACCACTCTACTGCCATCCTCCTCCCTATCCCTTCCCGTTCCCCATCCCATTCTCTGGGAGGGAAAGAGAGGCTCCAGAAGGAGAGGGAAAGAGGATGGGAGGAGAGTACGAGGGGGCTACCTACATCTACTTCCTTTACTCCACACCTCCCCACCTTTTTACTCCCATCCCTTCTGTTCCATTCCTACCTCCCCCTCAGAATCCCTCTCCCTACCTGCCATTCCACCCCTCCATCTTCTCCCTCCCTCCCTTCTTTTCCCTTCCTCCCTCCCCACTCGGAATCCCCACTCAGAATCCCTCTCCCTACCTGCCCTTCCACCACTCCATCTACTCCCTCCCTCTCTCCCTTCTCTTCCACTCCTCCCTCCCCCCTCAGAATCCCTCCCCACTACCTGCCCTTCCACCCCTCCATCTACTCCCTCCCTCCCTTCTCTTCCCTTCCTCCCTCAGAATCCCTTCACTCCCCTACCTGCCCTTCCACCCCTCCATCTACTCCCTCCCTCCCTTCTCTTCCCTTCCTCCCTCAGAATCCCTCCATTCCCCTACCTGCCCTTCCACCCCTCCATCTACTCCCTCCCTCCCTTCTCTTCCATTCCCCCCTCCCCTCTCAGAATCCTTCCCCCTACCTGCTCGTCCACCCATCCATCTACTCCCTCCCTTCTCTATCCTTCCTCCCTCCCCCTACCTGCCCTTCCACCCATCCATCTACTCCCTCCTTCCCTCCCTTCTCTTCCCTTCCTCCCTCCCCCCTCAGAATCCCTCCCCACTACCTGCCCTTCCACCCCTCCATCTACTCCCTCCCTCCCTTCTCTTCCATTCATTCCTCCCCCATCAGAATCCCTCCCCACTACCTGCCCTTCCACCCATCCATCTACTCCCTCCCTCCCTCCCTTCTCTTCCCTTCCTCCCTCAGAATCCCTCCCCTCCCCTACCTGCACTTCCACCCCTCCGTCTACTCCCTCCCTCCCTTCTCTTCCATTCTTCCATCCCCCCTCAGAATCCCTCCCCCTACCTGCCCTTCCACCCATCCATCTACTCCCTTCTCCACTCCTCATCACCACATAGCGGTGTATGAGGGAAAAGGCAGATGGTAACAAATGAATGGAGAGGGATGGAGCAGAGGGAGATATAGGGAAGGAGGACAGGAGGGGTGTATGAGGAGGGGGAAAAGGGTGGGGGGAGGGAGTTTGTACGAGAGGGTCTTTTCCCCTCATACACCTCTCTCTTCCCATTATCAATCCATCAATCCATTTCCCATCCCTAACCCTACTAGGTAGTGAGGAGAAGAGGGGCTCTAAATTAAAGGTACAGGGAGGAGGATGGGAGGGAAGGGTGTATAAGGAAGGGGATGGGAAAGGATGGGAGGAGTGTATCATCTCCATCCCTAGGGGCCTCCCTTCTCCCTCCCTTTCTTCAACCCTCCCCATCCCCTAGTGACAGAATGTGGAGATAGGAGAAAGTGGGGGTGATGAGTGGGAGGGAGAAAGGGGTAGGGACTTCCCTCTCATCCCTAGCAGAGAAGAGAAAGGCAGGGAGAAAGAAAGGGGCTTTCAGGACGGAGGGAGGGAGGGAGGGAGGAGAGGAGAGGTGTTTATGTGGAGGTTGAGGGCAATAGATAGATGCTCCCTCATCCACCCGTCTCCTCCTCTCCCATCCTCTCTCCCCATCCCACAACCTTCCCTTCATTCACAGGGAGGAGAGATTCCCTCCCATACCACTCTCCCTTCCATCCCCTCTATTCCATGCTCTCCCATTATATATGAAAGGATATGAGGGGAGGGATGTAGGAGTGGCAGGGAGACCTCACTCCCATCCTACACCCTTCCCTTGTCTCATGGGGAGGGGGACTCACTTTCCCTCCTATCTACACAACTCAATCCCCCACCCTTCCATTCCCATCAATGGAGTGTGGACGGGATGGGAAGTGTATGAGGGGAGAAGCCCCTCCTCTGGCTGTGGAGGGAGGGAGGGCCACAGTTTCATCAAAATCTGCCAAGCAGTTTTCGAGGAGATGTCATTTGAAGTAAACATAAACTACTACTGACAGGACTTTGCAGTTTTTCAGTTAATGTATTACAATTAACCCTTTCGCTGCCACAGTCGAAGACATTGATTGTTGCGACCAGTGTAAATCCATATCAATCATTCCATAATGTGCACTGATCAGGGTTTACACTGTACCCACTCGGTAAGAATGTTTTCCATAACATTTATATACAAAATGTCACTGGAAGGTTTGAATTTAAATTTTGGCAGACAACATTTAAAATTTGGCGGCGAAAGTGCTAAGGGCATGGATTTAGAAAGAGGTAGAAGCTTTTAACAAACCTGAAGCAGCGTTTGTGTCTACAGTAGCCTCTGTATCCTGTGATGGGAGATTTGAGCTGGGTGATGAATGAACAAATGGTGAGGTAGGGGCCGAGTCACTGTCAGACGTCGGTGACCCAGGGGCCATCAACTCGTCTGTATAGTGGTAATCTGAAATAGACAGCAAAATTCCTTTTAAATGTGCACAAACATCCTAAAACCTGACACATTATAACAAGAGGTCAATGACCTTGAAGCTCTACTAATAGGTTTTGATAGCTAGATCAGCATTCCTGTGAAGTTTCATAAAAATCTGTCAAGTAGTTTCAGAGTAGTCGCTACAAGTTTTTACTATATAACTCTTTGTAAACATGGCTGCCAGTAAACAAAGATGGCAGCCATGTTTAATGGCGAATCAAAATGATTTAAGACAAGGACCAACATCATGTCATGCTGATCATTTTAGAAAAAGTCCAATATCACTTATAGTTTTCAAGAAGTAGGTGCTACAAACTTGTTTTTTTTTAAATCTATTTTTAGAGGTGGCGGCCATCTTGAATTTCAAGCCGACCTGAAATTTGCTAGGATCAACTAGACATCAAGTGTAACATTCCTGGGAAGTTTCATGAAAATCTGTAAAGTATTTTCAGAGGAGTAGGCGCTACAACTTTTTACTATATAACTCTTGTAAAAAAAGATGATCTCTGGCAGCCATGTTTAACGTCGAATCAAAATGATTTTCAACAAGGATCAACATCATGTCTTGCTGATCATTTTAAAGAAAGTCCCATATCAATATCACTAGTTTTCAAGAAGTAGTCGCTACAAACATTTTTTTAAAAAATCTATTTTTAGCTGTCGTGGCCATCTTGAATTTCCGGCCGACCTAACATTTTACTAGGATCAACTAGGTATCAAGAGCAACCTTCCTGTGAAGTTTCATGAAATCCGTAAAGTAGTTTCAGAGGAGTAGTCACTACAAGTTTTAACTATATAACTCGATGTAAACAAAGATATCCGCTGGCAGCCATGTTTAACGTTGAATCAAAATGATTTTCAACATTGACAAACAACATGTCATGCTGATCATTTAAAAAAAAGTCCCATATCAATATCACTTATAGTTTTCAAGAAGTAGTTGCTACAAACTTGTTTTTTAAAAATCTATTTTTAGCTTTGGTGGCCATCTTGGACTTCACATCAATGTGAATTTTTGCTAGGATCAACTAGGCATCATGGGCAACATTCCTGTAAAGTTTCATGAAAATCCATCCAGCAGTTTCACAGAAGTAGCCGCCGCAGAAAAAAGTTTACAAACAGACCGACGGACGACGGACACTGCACCACCGCATTAAAATTAAGCCTTTATTTTTTCGCTCTTTCATTTTAATATATTTTTGTTTGGCAACGTTTTTTTTATAAATCTTCAGAAAAACGTTTGGTCTGTAAAACTATTCGGCAAGTTTTTGTTGTTAAATCATAAATATTAATTCATATGAGGTTATACTTACAAGCAGTTGTACTTACAATTAAAAGTATTATAGCCTAACAAAAGCTAGCAAGTCCTCAAGTCCAATTAAATCGGACGTTCATGGGGCCGAATTAGTGCATACTGAATATGCAGCGGACACATACTATAGATGGGGCTGAGTTAGTGCATACTGAATATGCAGCAGACACATACTATATATTGGGCTGAGTTAGTGCATACTGAATATGCAGCGGACACATACTATATATGGGGCTGAGTTAGTGCATACTGAATATGCAGCGGACACATACTATAGATGGGGCTGAGTTAGTGCATACTGAATATGCAGCAGACACATACTATATATTGGGCTGAGTTAGTGCATACTGAATATGCAGCGGACACATACTATATATGGGGCTGAGTTAGTGCATACTGAATATGCAGCGGACACATACTATATATGGGGCCGAGTTAGTGAATACTGAATATGCAGCAGACACATACTATATATGGGGCTGAGTTAGTGCATACTGAATATGCAGCGGACACATACTATATATGGGGCCGAGTTAGTGAATACTGAATATGCAGCAGACACATACTATATATGGGGCTGAGTTAGTGCATACTGAATATGCAGCAGACACATACTATATATGGGGCCGAGTTAGTGAATACTGAATATGCAGCAGACACATACTATATATGGGGCTGAGTTAGTGCATACTGAATATGCAGCAGACACATACTATATATGGGGCTGAGTTAGTGCATACTGAATATGCAGCGGACACATACTATATATGGGGCTGAGTTAGTGCATACTGAATATGCAGCAGACACATACTATATATGGGGCTGAGTTAGTGCATACTGAATATGCAGCTGACACATACTATATATGTTTTATTTATATTTTCATTTACACTCGTAACTCCTTCAGATCACCATGAAGTCCTTAATACACCTTATTCTGAAAAAGTGTACAATATAAAATAATACCGACCGATTTTTAAACCAAGTCTCTTTTGATAGTAAATCAAGACTAGAAATGAGTCCATGGGAAAGGGATGCCCCCACTGAAAACAATCGTCAAAAAAGACGAATTTGGCCAAAAATACAAGGTGGATTTCGACACCGAATCGACATGCACATCTTGACATCATAGTTTATCATCCTGTAATTGAAACAATTGGTTTAGAACTATGGGAGATAACAAAATACACAAAATATTTCGGAAAAAGTGTCCACCAACAAACTGAGGAGGGTCCAACGCCAAAAACTATTGTGTCTTGTTTAAGAAATAATAAATAAATACCTTTATTTTATAGGTAAATAAAATACAGTTAGGAGTTTGGATGCATAGTAATTAAATCATGAGTGCATTAGCACTAGTAATTTAATTACTCGCATCCGAACGACTAACTGTATTTTATTCACCGATAAAATACAGGTAGGTATTTATTATTTCGATTCTAACAAAACAATTTTACGCTATTGTGGGGGCTCTATATATTATCTCGGAGGTCAAGGTAATCAGGCTGTTCCATTGGGCGCCCCCATATGCAAAGTTCTGCGCGTGACAAACAATTAAGTCATTGCTTATGTCATATAGCTAGCTACCTTGCGCTGTATGATGTCAAACGTTCTCAGCTTGTTCAAGATGCTTATTAATGTTATGTGTACTGATGCATATAATGGGTTTATATCGGGGGTATGCAAGGTTTGGGAGCATGGCTAGTTTGTTGTAATTAACATTTCATTAAAATTACTGTTGAGTTTGTTTTCGTGACATATATTTACCAAGTGACGTCATAACGTGGCGTTTCCAACGGATTAAATATATGCGGGGAATTAATGGAACAGCAGTATTTGATCGTAGAATAACATACAGATGAAAGACTGCGCAGGTCGTGTTAGAATCTTTATTTATATATATAGTTCAAATAATTTCCCATTCATCTCTCGAAGGTGTGTCCCAGGCCATGTTTACAGCCCTCGACTTGAAATCATTTGCCCCCACACAACCACCTAGGTCAATACGTAAAATGCGTCTCCATCAAAACATTATCGATGTCACAGTGTCTCAATGATGCTGTAGAGTTATATAGTCGTTTTTTGTGAAGACGCATTTTACGTATTGACCGAGGTCATACGGGGTGACCACTGTAGGTTTAGGTTTATTAAAGTCCTCATGGGACCAGGAATCTTTATTCGAGGAAGCTATCCTCAAATACCAAGGTGCCCGCCAGTGCAGGAAAATTGCCCAGTGGGGCACCTGGGGTCTTCCTCCACCAGTGGAAGCTGGAAAGTCGCCATATGACATTAGCTGTTCTTGTGACTATAAAATCCAATTCAATTCAATTTGGCCCTTGTAACGGTATTCCTGCATACCTGTACAGTTTTCCTGCATACCTGTACAGTATTCCTGCATACCTGTATTCCTGCATACCTGTACAGTTTTCCATATTGACGTAGGTAGTCTGTATATCGGCGGTGTGCTCGCCTTGTCTCATTGCCTGCTCTAACATCGTGATCATATCCTTCACCTCGCGGGCTAGTTGACTGAACGATGGCCGGTCTTTCGGGGTTGGTAACCAACATTTACGCATAATCTTGTATCTAAAATCAAAACAGAAATGTATACAACTGTTAGTTTTTATTCATGAGAAGGCCAAAGAGAAACATTTTAGTATAGTATTTAGTTTAGTAAAAGTTCTAACAAAATAGTAACCACAAATCAATGAATGTTTTAGTGTTCAATCTTATTTTCAACAAATCAGGGTTATACTAGGGGTGGGGGGTGTTGGGCTTAATTCATTATTGATGAGAGTCGAATTGCATCTAAACATGATAGTTTCCTTGCTTTTACATTGCTATGGCTATTGCTAAAGAAGTTGTTACGTATGCTAAAAACACATCCACACACACGACCACAGCCCTTTATTAAAACTTATTAAAAATAGTAACCCCAAAGGAGCAACTACAGGGAGCGACTGTTTCAGTGTTTAACCTCATTACAACCAATCTAGGTCAGACTGGGTGGAATTACTTTATACTGGATGCAAGGTGAAAATACATCTAAACATGAATGTTCCACCATCTTGACATCACTATGGTCCTTGCTAAGGAATATGCATGCTGAAAAGTATTTTAAATGGTTAGACAAAAACATGACCGGACCACCAGTGGTAGTGCCTCCTAACTCTAGCACTTGGTTTTCTTCCAGGTCAAGATAAAACTTAATTTCCATCCATCCAAGGATAGCAAGATGTCCAGGTAGAATGATGGTTGGGATCATTTGCTGCATTTCATGAGATTGCTGTTATGACAACAGGATCCCAGATGGATACATATCAGACCAGTCTATGACAAACGAAACACAAATGGATTGATATCAGACATGTCTATTACAACAGGAACCCAAATGGATTGATATCATACCAGTCTATGAAAACAGGAACCCAAATGGATTGATATCACACCCGTCTATGACAACAGGAACCCACATGGATTATATCACACCAGTCTTCGACAACAGGAATCCAAATGGATTGATATCACACCAGTCTATGACAACAGGAACCCAGATGGATTGCTATCACACCCGTCTATGACAACAGGAACCCAAATGGATTATATCACACCAGTCTATGACAACAGGAACCCAAATGGATTGATATCACACCAGTCTATGACAACAGGAACCCAAATGGATTGATATCAGACCTGTCTATGACAACAGGAACCCAAATGGATTGATATCAGACCTGTCTATGACAACAGGAACACAAACAAATTGATATCATACCAGACTATGACCACAGGAACCCAAATGGATTGATCGCACCTGCCTATGACCACAGGAACCTAAATAGATTGATATCACACTAATCTTTGATGAGAGGAAACCAAATGGATTGATGTCAAACCACCATATGACAACATGAACCGAAATGAATTGGTATCACACCAGTATGACAACATAAACACACATGAATTGATATCACACCAGTCTATGACAACAGGAACCCAAATGGATTGATATCACAGTAGTCTATGACAACAGAAACCCACATGGATTGATATCACACCAGTCTATTACAACAGGAACCCAAATGGATTGATATCACACCCGTCTATGACAACAGGAACCCAAATGGATTGATATCACACCCGTCTATGACAACAGGAACCCAAATGGATTGATATCACACCCGTCAATGACAACAATAACCCAAATGGATTGATATCACAGTAGTCTATGACAACAAGAACCCAAATGGATTGGCATCACAGTAGTCTATGACAACAAGAACCCAAACAAATTGGTATCACACCAGTCTATGAGAACAGAAACCCAAATGGATTGTTATCACAGTAGTCTATGACAACAGGAACCCAAATGGATTGATACCACACACGTCTATGACAACAGGAACCCAAATTGATTGATAGCAGACATGTCTATGACAACATGAACCCAAATGGATTGATATCACAGCAGTCTATGACAACAGGAACCCAAATGGATTAATATCACATCAGTCTATGACAACAGGAACTCAAATGGATTGATATCACACCAGTCTATGACAACAGAAACCCAAACAAATTGATATCACACCCGTCTATGACAACAGGAACACAAACAAATTGATATCACACCCGTCTATGATAACAGGAACCCAAATGGATTGATATCACATCAGTCTATGACAAAAGGAACCCAAATGGATTGATCACATCAGTCTATGACAACAGGAACTCAAATGGATTGATATCACACCAGCTTATAACAACATTGTCAGAATATTTGTGTTTCCATAACGTGTTAATGTTTATGATGTTGTAAAGGGAGGTCATTATGTTGTAAAGGGAGGTAATTCAAAACATTAATTTAATTGATTATTATACTAATTATTTAGAAGTGACATTATTTAGAATGATTTAAACTATAATATTTTTTCCATCATGCGCAACATCGAAGTGCAGTGGTAAGAGCGTCTGACCTGCAATCTGGAGGTCGAGGGTACGAGTCCCCTGGCGGTGTCATACCAAAGACTTTAAAAGTGGTAGTAGTTACTTGAAACCAATGCTTGACGAGCAAAGAATGGGTAATAGCACGACTGGTTGGCCAAGTGTCAGAAAAAAGTGACTGGGTGGAGTATCATGTACTACGGCTTGGTATTCCAGTGTGGCAGCACTATATCTGTTACAAGTAGGCTAGATAGATACATTACAAACAAGCATTCATAAGTCCAGACTACCGGTGGGCAGCCTATCGTTTTAAAGGTAGAGGGACTATTATCCTTACACACACACGTAAGACACAACTTTGGGTTTGCTCCAGGTAAGTCTCTATGCAAGTCTCTTGTTTAAAGCAAACACTGGGATGGATCAGGTATTTGGTTCACTGGTCTCGATACATAGTTCCAATTTGAGCCAATTAAAAGTACAATGTATATGTACACCAGGACTGACATTAGTCCTACAAACAAATCTAAAATACAAAAGATCACAGGGCCAACAACAAGAGGGCGGAGGTAGAAACTGAATCATCAATTAGGAACTGAATCATCAATTAGGAACTGAATCATCAATTAGGAACTACCAATTAGTCTTAGTTGGCGTGTGTCAGAAGTACAGCGTTTGTAGCAATATTATCACATACCAAGGCTGGGTGACAAAAGGAACCCAAATTATTTGATATGTCACTAATTCTACTTTAAATTTTATAGCTAAAGAATATGGCTTCTAGGAGTGGACTAAAGCCACAGCTTATTTATTATAATACACTAGTGTACTTAATATGCAAATCAGGACCAAATCACTGTATGTGTACACAGTAAAACACTGTTCCAACTAGAATTATCACTGAAAGTGATTAATACCCCCACAATACCGCCTTGTCACATAAACATGGCAACCACAAGAAAACAATGGTCTAGTTTAAACATATTTATTTCCAATAAATGAACATGGAAATGGGGTCGGGCCACAAGTTATTACAACATTAGAAATCTGGCCCTCCCGCTATAAAATATTGATACAATTTAGACAATGGCGAACAAATTATTTAAACTACAAAATATGAAATAAACATGAAAAAAAATAATGAGAGAGAGAGAGAGGAGAGGAGAGGAGAGGAGAGAGAGTTTTCAATAGTGTTAGTGATCAGGGAAGAAGACTAGTTAATAAAAATTTGTGTGTTACATCGTTCAAGTCAAAGATGTATAAGTGTAAAAAGAGACATGGTCCTGAAGAGGATGCATTATGAATTGTTTAAATGTAATACAAACCCAAATTAGCAGGTTCCTCAGAGTTGACTGTAGCATTTTTTTGGCAAATTCTAAGTTGAAAAGGGGCCATAACTCCATCAAAAATTGGTGGTTTGTAACCAAAGTCGAACTTGACCTGTATTTTATGGTCTTAAACCCGTGTACCAAAAATTATTTAAAAACGTCGACCCTTTCAGGAGTTATCGTCTGGACACCGTTTTTTGGGCAAATTCTAAGTTGAAAAGAGGCCATAACTCCGTCAAAAATTGGTGGTTTGTAACCAAAGTCGAACTTGACCTGTATTTTATGGTCTTAAACCCATGTACTAAAAATTGTTTAAATCCGTTGACCCTTTCATAATTTATCGTCCGGACACCGTTTTTTGGGCAAATTCTAAGTTGAAAAGGGGCCAACCGACGGACCGACAAGCTGACTCCTATATACCCCTCCTAAACTTCGTTTGTGGGGGTACAATTATTAGCATAGTATATCATATAATATGTTCAAACAGGCCTTAATATTTATCATATTTGAACTATAACTGCATCTAATCAACATTTAATTTGGTTCAAGGTGTCGCATTATTTGTTGTGCGAACACGTTACAGCCACATAACATAGCTATTGTCATTTAAACATCGTAATTTATCTTACAAACTGGCCCTATTAAAGGCAAAATTAACGACACCATTAACACAGAGATGTTACGTGATGAACAGAATCTGCCATTAGTGTGTATTATTGATTTAAATAAATGCATTGGATGATAGTATACTCGACAGAGCCTTGTATTCTATCTGTTTAATTAACTTGTTTATTAAAGTTAAAAATACACAGTCACTTATGTAAAAGAAGATACATAAATTGAACAGGAAATGTAGCATTCAAGGATCACAGTCAACCGCAAACACGCATAACTACAAGATGAATAAAAGGCAAGATATGACATCACAAACATAAAAGGGCAGACAATAGGGTTACCGCCTTGAAACGATCAGTGACAAAAAACGCCGCTGGGGTTTAGGTTCTAGGGTCACTCACCTTGTCTTACCCTACTGTCATTCCAATAGAAAAGGACAGTGTTATTAAAGATATCCCTGCCAGGTTATATTCTCTAACAAACAAGGCAGCATAAATAGGCAATATAAGTATAACAGATGCAAGTACTCAATGACTTGGCAGAAGCCAGAGCAACAAGCCAACAAACCGTTAAGGGTAAGACAAGATAAGATTGAAGACAAACATCGAACGTTACCGTCCTCCCAGGGTTTAGGTAGACATCATCATAGCGTCCACAATCTGTCTGGTCATACACAATCAAAAAGGAAAACATAGTAGTGAACTGTGAATGGGTCCAATACTAAACATGCAGTGCGTTGCAAAATGATAAACTTTTTAACGAGTTTAAGTTTGTATGAAAGTGATTATCACCAAGGATCTTACGAAGTTTGTAAATCGCATCACCATAGAATTCAGGTTGTGATAGTCCTTGTCACGGTCAAAATAGAATTTTGGGGTGTAACCTTGTTAATTTATTTTTGTAATTTAGGTTATTACAGTTTTGGGTGTTGTTGATTTTTCAAAATAATTGCAGCAAGTTATTTTCAGACATACATTCATTTTCCTGAACATATGATATTTTTATTTGATCACCTGAGGATCTTAGTAATGATGAAAAAAGTGTCCCCTCACAAACTGAAGATGTTTCAAGTTTTTCCCTATGTAAGTCTATGTAAAACATTTCTGAATCTCTATACAATTATGGATCCTAGGAGTGCAGCCATCTTTGACCCCAGGGACTTCAAATGAGCAAATTTGATAGTCCTGTGGTTAGCTTGGTAGAGGCCCATAAGCTTATAGTAAATGCAAAATATTAAACCTCTGGCTCTCTCGTAGTTTCAGAGAAAAATATATTTTCAAGTTTTTCCCTATAAAAAAGTATATAAATCTATGTAGTACTGTGACCCCCGGGACGGGGCCAAATTGGACCCTAGGGTCACCATTTCAACAAAATTGCTAGAAGACCATAAACTGATGCTACATGTAATATATGAGAGCTCTGTGCCTTGAGGTTTCAGAAAAGAACTTTTTAAAGTTTTTTTCTATACAAGACTATGCAAAACATAAAAATCTTCATATACAAAATTTGGACCCATAGGGCACGGCCATTTTTGACCCCGGAGACTTCATTTGAACAAAACTGAAAGTCTAGTTGTTGGCGATAATTTTAAAAGAAAAACTGTCAAAATCTGTCCAGCGGATATCGAGAAGAAGATTTTTTAAGGCTTCAACCTTTTATGGTAATGGCAGCCATCTTGAATGAGGCGCGAACCTAATTTTAACAAATATGAAAAGCATTCATCTAAGGATCATCCTTGTGAAGTTTGGTCAAATTGGCCAAGCGGTTTCTGAGAAGTCATTTGAAGCAAAAGTTAACGACGGACAACGACGGACAACGACGGACAACGACTAACGGATGAAGAGTGATCCCAATAGATCATCTTGTTGTTTTTTTTCAGTATCTTAAAGACACATCTACTAAGTGTACTTACAAATGATCCGGGCAGTATTGGGGCTGCGGCATACGACGGCCCTGTTTGAGGTATCTCACAATATCCCAGTTATCTACTTCAGGATATGGGTTCACTCCGCGGGTCATCAACTCCCATAATGCAATGCCAAACGACCACTGCAGGTAGAATTAAATTTTAATTTTAATAAAAAAAAATATATATATATAAAATAATATAATCACAATCTGAAATTGAAGGAAAGTGTAGAATATTTTTCTCAACAAATAATGTATTTTTATTACAAATGTCACTGTTTTGGTTCTGTGTGAATAACCACAATGCTAAAAAGTAATCAACAGAATTTAAAAAAGTTATAAATTCTCTCCAATGCATAATATTATCAGAAAAATGCCGTTGTTTTTTAAAAGCAAGCATTCATGAAATTAAATACAGGTGATCAGTCAATCTGGTAATGGACTATATTACATGTCTGCCTTTGATTTTGTGGGAATTAAATGTGGCAACCAAGGGAAATTATAAGATTTTGCCGGAACTACCTTTTTAATTACATAGTTGCGACAGTTGTGGTGTATTCTTGTGCGAAGTTCGAAAGTAAGGCAAAGTAGACCCCTAATGAATCCAGAAATATGTATTGAATTAAAGGCACATTTTTGTAAATAAATGTAATACTGTTTTCGTATTATGAGATATAATTCCCTCGGCCAGTTCACATAACCTAGTTAAAAAAACACATATCTAGTAAAACAAGAGGGCCATGATGGCCCTATATCGCTCACCTGAATACTGGCACATTATCGAACTTCTTCGAAATCTTATGGTCATATAGAATCTGTGCAAGTTTGGTTAAGATTGTTCAAGAAATGTGGGCTCTGTTGTGTATAACAACATTTATATAGACAGTTTAAGACACTGACAAAGTTTGGTAAAGATCAAATACAAAATGAAGGTGCTAGAGAGTAACACCTTGGGCAGAGCCAAATGTGACTCCAGGGCTACATGTAACATATGAGAGCTGTGTGCTTTGTGGTTTTAGAGATGATTTTTTAAGTTTTTCCCTATACAAGTCTATGTAAAACGTGACCCCTGGGGCGGGGCCAAATGTGAACCCAGAGTCACCATTTGAACAAACTTGGTAAAGGACCAAAAAAGTATAGTAAATGCAAAATATTAAACCTCTGGCTCTTGTAGTTCCAGAGAAGAAGACTTTAATGTGTTTCCTATATAAGTCTATGTAAAACTGTGACCAACGGAGTGGGGTCAAATTTTACCCCAGGGTCACCATTTGAACAAACTTGGTAGAGGACCATAATCTAATAGTAAATGCAAAATATTAAACCTCTGGCTCTTGCAGTTTCAGAGAAGATTGTTTTTTTCCTATATATATAAGTCTATATAAAACTGTGACCCCCGGGGCGCGGCCAAGTTTGACACCAGGGTCACCATTTGAACAAACTTGGTAGAGGACCATAAGCTTATAGCAAATGCAAAATATTAAACCTCTGGCTCTTGCAGTTCCAGAGAAGAAGATTTTTTCAGTTTTTCCCTATACAGGCCTATGTAAAACTGTGACCCCCAGGGCTGGGCCAAATGTGACCCAGGGTCACCATTTGAACAAAATTGGTAGAGGACCATGAGCTTATAGCAAAAGCAAAATATTAAACCTCTGGCTCTTGCAGTTCCAGAGAAGAAGATTTTTTTCAGTTTTTCCCTATACAGGCCTATGTAAAACTGTGACCCCCGGGGCGGGGCCAAAAGGGACCCAGGGTCACCATTTGAACAAAATTGGTAGAGGACCATGAGCTTATAGCAAAAGCAAAATATTAAACCTCTGGCTCTTGCAGTTTCAGAGAAGATTTTTTAAGTTTTTCCCAACACATGTCTATGTAAAACATGTGACCCTTGAGGCGGGGCCAAATGTGACCTCAGGGTCACCATTTGAACAAACTAAGTAGAGGACCATAAGCTGATGCTACATGTAATACATGAGAGCTCCGTGCCATATCGTTCCAGAGAAGAAGATTTTTTTCAGTTTTTCCCTATACAAGCCTATGTAAAACTGTGACCCCCGGGGCAGAGCCAAATGTGACCCCTGGGTCACCATTTGAACAAACTTGGTAGAGGACCATAAGCTTATAGCAAATGCAAAATATTAAACCTCTGGCTCTTGCAGTTTCAGAGAAGAAGATTTTTTAAGTTTTTCCCTATACATGTCTATGTAAAACTGTGACCCTTGGGGCGGGGCCAAATGTGACCCCAGGGTCACCATTTCAACAAACTTGGTAAAGGACCATAAGCTTATAGTAAATGCAAAATATAAAACCTCTGGCTCTTGCAGTTTCCGAGAAGAAGATTTTTAAAAAAAAAATCCTATATAAATCTATGTAAAACTGTGACCCCCGGGGCGGGGACAAATTTGACCCCAGGGTCACCATTTGAACAAACTTAGTATAGGACCATAAGCTGATGCTACATGTAATACATGAGACCTCTGTGCCTTGTGGTTTCAGAGAAGAAGATTTTTTAAAGTTTTTTCCTATATAAGTCTATGAAAAACATGCAAAATCTCAATATACAAACTTTGGACCCCTGAGGCACGGCCACTTTTGACCCCGGGGACTTCATTTGAACAAACTTGATAGTCTAGCTGTTGGCGGTCATATTAAAAGAAAAACTGTCGAAATCTGTCTGGCGGTTCTTGAGAAGAAGATTTTTTAAGGTTTCGACCATATATGGTAATGGCGGCCATCTTGGTTGTCGTGCTGACCTAATTTTAACAAATCTAAAAAGCATTCATCTAAGGATCATCCATGTGAAGTGTGGTCAAAATTGACCAAGCGGTTTCTGAGGAGAAGTCGTTTGAAGCAAAAGTTAACGACGGACGACGGACGACGGACGACAGACGACGGACGACGGACGACGGACGAAGAGTGATCCCAATAGCTCACCTTTGAGCCTTCGGCTCAGGTGAGCTAAAAAACTAGATATGTGAACTGGCCTCGGGAATTATATCCCATATACGAAAACAGTGTTGATTAACCTCAGTGCTGCCAGACATCACTTACAAACTCAGTATATATATATTGCATACGCATTTACAATCTCCGTTTACTTTCAATGTAACAGGAAACGTCAATATTCGCCCATGTAATGTCACGTGATGTAAACAATGTTGATTTCATTGTGAAAATTCCCACGATGTAATGACAATATCTTTGTTTCAAATAAATGTTTTTGGTGAAAATTAAATGGTACAACCTATTTTATTGTTCTAAAAATGCGTATGCAATAAAAAGGTTATTTGATTTATAATGGATTTATATTGGGATATGTGCACTCATTCTTTTGCACATAAATATTGCGCTCTGAAAGTCGTGCAATATTAATACTTGGAAGAACTCGTGCATATATCCTAATACAAATCTAATACCGTATTTACTCTATCAGTTCGGACGGGATAAAATAATAAAATTGTTTGGTGTCCGGAAATATAACTTTCCAAAATTAACGCATATTTGCCAATGTCCGAATATTTTGAGAGGAACAGTAAATTAACATTCTACGGTAAGTATTTTTACTTGTGATGTTCCGGGAAATCTCACCTTCATAGTTTACGGTAATTACGAAAATCCGTCCATTAATTATCACTTATTGGTAATTAAACGGCTATTCTATAAACTGTCTAAAACTTGGGCAAACTGTAAAACCTGTGAAATCAGTACACCGAGACACACTTTACACGCGGGTAGTGGAACTGTCAGGTTCTAGTCACATGTGTAGTTAATGCTGGCTAGTGCGGACTGTGTAATAGTATACTGGGCTATATGCGATTCAATCCACAACAGTGAACTAATAAAAAATGTGTAAACAATGAACTAATGAACAACTATGACATGTAGTTTATTATATTAAATTATTATATTTTGTTTGAAATGTAGCAATAAACTTTATTGAATAATGAGACAATGCAATTTTTAAACATGTTGATTATTTCATTAAAATAAAAACATACAAAGTATTGCAGAAAATAAATAAAGAAAAAAACAAACAATTAAAATTATAAAATAGTCGTGTTCTTTGTCCATTTAATTGCACCATCATGTTATTCCTCAAATTGAAGCTAAAAAACAAAGCATGCCATGCTTATAGTATGAAATAAAATATATTTGATCTCTGTACATCGCATAGCACTTTACCTGTGTGAGCGAGTCCGTATTTTTTTGCTGGTAATGCCAGATAATGGAATGGTCTACTAGCTACCAAAACAACCCGTAACACCTACATTGGAATGGTTTTACCTGGTGTAAACAATTGTTTCAACACGCGCCTGACCGATTACACAGAATTTATATGGATGTTTATAAACATGGGTCAGTAATAATGTAATTGTTTCAAAATGGCTCGTTAATAACAGTAAAAAATCACGATCAAAACCTTTTTATTTAATTGCATCAAACAAGTTACAATTAAATTCATTGAAGTATATTCTGCTGCTTCTGTTAGTAATTATCGGGATGCAATCAGCAATTAGAAGGAGTCGTTGATCGTAATTTTAACCTGTCATTTTCGGCGAATAGTTCATCTTTTCCCGATGTCCGAATTTATAAAACCATCAAAACTATTGAAATAAGTTTGATTTTTAATATGTCCGAACACTAGTTTTATTATTTCCTTCAATTAATTAGGTTTCCGGAATGAATGAGTGTCCGGACTCATCGAGTAAATACGGTAACCTATAAATATATGATGGGGTTTAACATCTCTTTCAACAATCTTTCACGACGGTGTCCCTTACATAGAGTTATATAGTAAAAACTTGTAGCGACTACTTCGCTGAAACTACTCGATGGATTTTCATGAAACTTCACAGGAATGTTGCTCTTGATGTCTTACTGATCCTAGCAAAATTCAGGTCTGCTGGAATTCAAGATGGACGCCATGGCTAAAAATAGATTTTTAAAAAACAAGCTTGTAGCTACTACTTCTTGAAAACTATAAGTGATATTGATTTGGGACGTAACAGTGCGCTCAATGCTCAACTTTATAGTGTTGCCACACTGGTATACTATGCCGTAGACACATGTCATGATAAAACACCGAGTCATATTATACCGACACCAAGCCAACCAACCCTAGAACTACCTCCAATGGAGCTACTAGTACCATTCTTATTATCTCTTTGGTATGACCCGGCCGCAGATTGAACCCACGACCTCTGGCATGCCAGGCAGATTCTCTACCATTAAGCTGCTGCCTCGGAACATAACTTACTTACTTCATGTATGGATATGTTCATATAGGTTGAAAGTAGTACCTACCACATCGGACTTTGATGAATATTTTCCTTTCTCCAAACATTCTGGGGCCATCCATTTGACAGGTAACATTGTTTTCTTGTTGTCACATGCGTAGTAATCTTTCTCATAAATATCTCGAGACAAACCAAAGTCTGCAACCTTCACATGGAAATCTTCATCCAGCCTGTATATATGTAAGAAAACATACTCAACATTAAAATCATAATACACGAGTATAATAAATATGCAAATGAAGGCTGAATCATTGCTAGGTCTTTCGATATGCAATCAGAATTGCCTCGTCCATTTCCGTAAATGTTAAAAATATGGAAATTGTAAAAGTAGCATAGACAAAGGATCATTGAACTTTGCTCAGGTGAGTTAAACACAGTCCTAAACTAGAACTATCACTGAAGGTGATAAATACCCCCGCAATTTTTTAGTATGATCAAGGGCAATAACTCTACATGGCACTGACTGAGCCAAAAAAAAATATTGTGTCATGCACATATACACTTCATTTTGATCAAGTAAACACAATTTCAATTTAATATCTTGAAAACTATAGAAGTAGTGTGCTCCACAAGATTGCATGTGATGAATATAGTGATTGAATTTTGACAAAGTTCAGGAGCAATAACTCTGCATGGAATTGACCGAGCCGGAACCAAAATTGTGTCACGTACATCTTCACTTTATTTTAATCATGTAAATAAAGTTTCAATTCAATATCTTGAAAACTGTAGAAGAA
Source organism: Cyrtodaria siliqua (assembly GCA_037043455.1). Classification (NCBI taxonomy): domain Eukaryota; kingdom Metazoa; phylum Mollusca; class Bivalvia; order Adapedonta; family Hiatellidae; genus Cyrtodaria; species Cyrtodaria siliqua. The sequence goes on along the minus strand of JAWPHD010009104.1, from coordinate 37,491 downwards.
GTTTGCTCCACAATACTGCATATGCCGAATATAGCAATTTTGACTAAGTGCAAGGGCAATAACTCTGCATGGAATTGAGCGAGCCACACCAAAATTGTGTCACGCACATCTACACATCATATTGATCATGTATACAAAGTTTCAATTCAATATCTTGAAAACTGTAGAAGTAGTTTGCTCCCCAAGATTGCACATGCTGAATATAGCAATTTTGACAAAGTGCAAGGGAAATAACTCTGCATGGAATTGAGTGAGCCGCACCAAAATTGTGTCATGCACATCTACACTTAATGTTGATCATGTATACAAAGTTTCAATTCAATTGCAAATTTTCAATAGGTGACTAAGGTCGTACCTCCTCTACTTTCCATGGCATTTTGATCATTCTTTCAGCTTTTTTCAAGTTTTTCAGGGCACTTTGAAATAAACATTGTTTGAAAATAGTGCTTCAACCCCTTTAATCTACATACGTGGATAGTAAAGTAGAAGAAGGAACTATGTTTATAAGTTTATTGGCATAACTGACTTAGTACCCCAGACTAAGATGACTAGATTGTAATGATAAGCTAATGTAAAGACTAGTTATAAATATTGTATACATAGTCTGGTGAGGGCTGAGCCAGCATGCCTCATTCTTTCTTGGGAGGAAAGGATGATAATTGAAGCCTTATGCCCTCCAAAGAAAAAAGCATGCTGCCTCATACTAAACTAGTAGGCATTGCTCAGCAAGGAGATGTGGTGGGGATGGATGGCGGTTAAAAGCGACGATCTACAGAGTTTATTTTGACTACCGAGGATGTAAACAATGCGAGGCTGCTGTTTGGTTGAATTTAGTCATGTGACTAAAATGTTAATGAGTAACCGGAAGTAGTGTAACCGGAAGTATTGCTTGTAAACAACAAAATCGAAAGTATGATTTGTTTTAGTGAGAAGCAATGTGTATGGTATTTCAATTTCTCATAAACCACGTTTATTACATAAACTTCCAATATAGTGATTGAATTTTGACCAAGTTCAAGAGCAATAACTCTGCATGGAATTGACCTAGCCAAACCAAAATTGTGTCACGCACATTTCCACTGCATGTTGATCATGTACACAAAGTTTCAATTCAATATCTTGAAAACTGTAAAAGAAGTTCGCTCCACAAGATTGCATATGCTGAACATAGCAATTTTGACTAAGTGCAGGGGCAATAACTCTGCATGGAACTGAGCGAGCCGCACCAAAATTGTGTCTCGCACATTTGCACTTCATGTTGATCACGTACATTAAGTTTCAATTTCATATCTTGAAAACGGTAGTAGTTCGCTCCACAGGATTCAACAAACCGACCGACCGTCCGCCCGCCCGCCGCAGCGACTCCAACATACCCGCTCTCAAACTTTGTTTGCGGGGATATAATAACTGTTGTAGTTAGTTAAACTTGACATCTAATCTCCAGTCTTTTAGCCAAAAATATATAGAAAGTAAATAATATTGATTAGCGTGTTGCCATTATTTCGTCTTTGTCCGGTGTAAAATGTGTAAAAAGGCAGTCTAACATGGAGAACCAGTAAGAACACTTTGTTGGCAGTATATTCCATGTACTTACATGCAGTTCCTACAGGCGAGATCTCTGTGTACAAACTTGAGCTCTGACAGGTAGGCCATTCCTTCAGCAATGTCAACACCGAACATAATCAGGTCCTTGATAGTTGGGTTCTGAAATGTTCACATGTTTTAAAAATAAATTCTAATTTTAATTCTCTTTAGCAAAGTTTTCCTCAAAGACAGTAAAGAACAGATATGATGTCTATATTCATGCAACTGTTCCTACTTCTTATGAAATTCTCATAATTTCCACAGAAATGAAAAACAAGAGGCTCAAGAGGGCCTGTACCGCTCTACTGGCTGTACAAATTTGGTGGAATTTAAGTGAAATGCTCTAAAATGACACTGAATCGCTCACCTGATGATCTTTGCAAAGATGAAAAATTTGTCAAACAAGCTTATAATTTCATAACAGAATGAGATCACAGTGGATGGCATGTTATTGTACATTTTCGCACCTGCATTAAAGTGTTCATGCCCAGTATTATTGCTAATTCGTCAAAGGACAGACACATTGGCCAATGAAATTGTTGCTTGCTAAATCCGACTGTGTATTGATGTTTTTTCCAGTCAAATGTTTTGAGTGAAATATTTATTAAATTAGCCAGATGAGGCCCTGTATATCAGCAACTCTCAAACATAAACTTACATTGTGTTCATTGCGTATATATGTCAGAAGATCACCATGTTTCATATAGGGCAGTACAACCAATGGCATATCATCCATCCCCAAACATATACCTGAAAACAACCAGCTTTGTATCAATAAATGTTATACAACAAACTGTTTTAAATATGTTTCAATCTAGCTAAAGTTGAACAAAAATGTGTTATTTCCTTTGAAAAAGTTACTTTCAAATTGATTTTTACATTAATAGATTTATGCTTTGCAGGTCAACTTTCCCTAGTGCTATTCTATTAAAATATATATGGGATCACAGGAAGGCACTTCTGAAATTGAACACCCACCAATAGATGCAAAATTGTGTTTAAAGAATCAAATTCCGCAAAATAATGTTCACTCATATTAAATTACTTTTCTGGGGTCCCGGGTATGTTTTAATGGAATAGCCCTCACGTAACGATTGCCAGTTTTCTTATAAAGTTAATCAATATAAAAAAAATGTACATGAAAAAATTATGAAATTCCAAAGTTAAAATTCAAAAAGAAAGTATTACATCGAGATATAAATTTGTGACAAAGCGTTTCATGCCTAACTGCAACATTATGAAGAGACTGGAAAATATATATAGAGGAGCTTACATGAGTAGCTGTTTGATATTGAAATTATTAAACGAGATGGATAAGATTATAAAATTATGATGCGAAGCTGTGCCGAGCATCCTATCAATTTTATCCAGCGAGTTTAATAAATTAAATATTAAATCGGCACGAATGTGAGATTCTATTTATCACATAACTCCAAAGAAGCCTCATAAGCAATATTTATTATTGTAGCGGCCTATATAATTAGAACGTCATCACACGATGAACTCTTATGTTTGAATGACGTCTTACATTGATTCGCTCCAAACAAGGAACTAAATAGTCATTTCCATAATCGGGTGTTTTTAATGGTGACGGAACTCGACGAGACAATTCAGATATACTCCGAGGTGAACGGAAAAGACCGAACAATGATTCGGCATTCATTTGCATATTTATTTAATTATTGTAATATGATATATATATCATGGCTTTTTTACACTCCCATTATGTGATAATTACATTTACTCGGTAGAAAATAGCACAACATTTGAATGATTGAAATCATAACAGATAAATCTGACTGGCACCTATGAGCTGCAGAACGTTGGGATGGTTGAAGTCCTTCATTATTAGGGCCTCTTTGAGGAAAGCCTGCACGTCTATCTCACGTGGACTGTTCTCTGCAATTACATGAGAAATAATGATACAGAAATATTCAAATTACCCAAATATGGTTGGGAAAGTCCTGTCAACACGGATGTATTTCATAGGTTCAGCTTTCACCACTAAACAGGGCGGACCAGGACTTTTCCAGGTATTTTGGGACGCTTGTAAATTTGAGAAATTTCTATTGTAAAAACGACCCAAATGGGAATTGTTTTCATTGATAAAATGGCAATTTTGTAAGTTCGTGCAAGGTAAAAGCCAAAAAGGTATTATCAGGAACACTATTACATCACTAACATACCACTGATATTAATTAGTATGTAACATAAGGGATGTATCAGTACAACATGCACACATTTTTTTATATTTTTTAACTAAAAAGATGAGATTGGATTTTTTTTTCAATAATTGCGAAAAAAAACACTTTGCATTGGGAAAGGGCCCGTTTTTCTGCCCCATTGGACACCTAGAAAAAGCCCTGCAGACAATTTAACAATGTACCGATTCAACACATTTTTTGCAGACTTACAATGACAGCATGTTTCTTTTGATCTACAATGCACGGTTAACAGTCCTACAAAAAAATTTGTTGAGTACATCACAATACGATTTGCTCACTAGTTCAGCTACAAGTTCTTCTTTAAAACATTTAAAAAGGAAAACCTTCTCTTTTGATTTTAAAATATCCTAAAATCTCCATATTTCTGGCATGGTATGGTGTTGAAGAAGGAATTGAATTGAATGTTGTTTAACGGCTCATCAACACAGTATAGGTTATTTAGAGCCTCCCCAGAGAGAGGCGAAGGATACATAGGTATACGGGAACCGTGCCCTATGGTTCTTTAACGTGCTCGGAGGATAGACCGATACACGGGACCGCCCGGTTTACGTCACCATCCAATGGACGAGGCTAAGGGAAAGTGTCTTGCCCAAGAACACACCGACGAAACTCAGTGGCACCACTGAGGATTGAACCCGGAGCCTATAGTTACAAATCAGCCGCGTTACCGACTGCGCCACGCCAGCCCTGGAAGGAGGAAATATTAATAATTTTTGCCCAAACTGCTAGATACATATATTTTATCAAAATGACACAAAAAGACAACTTACGATGCAGAGTCTTCACAGCTACGAGTGTGTCCCCTTTTTCATCAGGAAGTGTAAGAAAGCATTTGTACACACTGCCAAAGTTACCTGCAACAACAAACACTCAGTAGTGGAAATACACATATAAGGCCATCCTTAAAAAAGTGTTTGTTTGCTGTGCTCCGACCGACCGTCTAAAAAGGCAGCGACCGTTTTTTTTTTTAGCCTTTTCAGAATTTTTTTTTTTTTTTTTTACTAAAAAATTATTCATAAAGAAATATTAATGAGGTTATCCACAGACTGCATTATCATCGAGATAGGAAATTTTGATTTGTAAAAATGCTTAACCAGGACCACAGCAAAAAAAAAAAAAAAAAAAAAAAAAAAAAAAAAAAGACCTACCTACCTACCCACTTAAAAAATTCAGGGTCGGAGCACAGCAAACAAATATTTTTTTAATGATGGCCTAACATGATTCAATGAAACAGAGCGATTAGAAACCAATCAAAACAACATTCGCTGTTGTTGTTTACAAACATATATTACGTACGGTACGTGCAAAATTCATCGTGTTAACATAATAGGACTCCAGAAATCCAACGTCCCTATCAAATGACTAGGCCCAGAGAACAAAAGTTCTGTCTAACCAGCTGTCCATAACAAAGAGCAGACAACTGTGCATTTTTAATTAACTAATATATGTTACATTTTCCAAGAAATATCTATTAATTTTTGACACATCTTATCTTCTAGACACTGAATTAGACATTAACTGCAGACAATGTATGTCCTTTATGGTTTCCTTTACTAAGAAAAGTCACAGTCCATTTTTTTTTTTACTTTTTACTTTTCACATAAAACAGCATTACAACACAAATGTTTTTAATATATAACATTTCACTTAAATCTGTCTTGTTTACTTTACCACACTCAATATATTTGTCCTCAATCTCATGTAAAATATATTTTATACTTGAAGTAATTTTCCAGCCTTCTCCAAAGGCAGGGCACAGGCGAACAAAACCCTGCACTGCTTCTATAAAATAGCATCCGTAGATATATAATGGTGGATCGTAGTCTTCTAAAAATAGATACCCGAGGTTGTGCAATCGCGTTTGTTTACACGGTTTCAGAGCAGACTTGTGCAATGTAGTCCCGATTAAAACTCACTAGTTCTGTAAGATCGTCGACACACGATACTTAAGTTGAGGAGATACCGTTAATTCGCTCAAATCAAATTTAAGCATTTTAGAGTTATAATGTCATTTTTTCACCACAGAGCATGTCAACTAGCATTTTTACGTTTTGTTTATACCTAATTACAGTTCATTTTGTTGTTAAAAATATCCCAATTTGGTAAAATGCATAGCCCCGGGGGCATTTAAAAGGGGGTATATGGAATTTTACACAAAAATTTCAACTGAAATCTTGCACCATCTTACCAGCACCAAGTATTTCTCCCATAGGTACATACTTAAGAAAAGTGAAACTGCAATCTTGCACCATCTTACCAGCACCAAGTATTTCTCCCATAGGTACATACTTAAGAAAAGTGAAACTGCAATCTTGCACCATCTTACCAGCACCAAGTATTTCTCCCATAGGTACATACTTAAGAAAAGTGAAACTGCAATCTTGCATCATCTTACCAGCACCAAGTATTTCTCCCATAGGTACATACTTATGAAAAGTGAAACTGCAATCTTGCACCATCTTACCAGCACCAAGTATTTCTCCCATAGGTACATACTTAAGAAAAGTGAAACTGAAATCTTGCACCATCTTACAAGCACCAAGTATTTCTCCAATAGGTACATACTTAAGAAAAGTGAAACTGCAATCTTGTACCATCTTACCAGCACCAAGTATTTCTCCCATAGGTACATACTTAAGAAAAGTGAAACATGCAATCTTGCACCATCTTACCAGCACCAAGTATTTCTCTCATAGGTACATACTTAAGAAAAGTGAAACTGCAATCTTGCACCATCTTACCAGCACCAAGTATTTCTCCCATAGGTACACACTTAGGAAAAATGAAACTGAAATCTTGCACCATCTTACCAGCACCAAGTATTTCTCCCATAGTTACATATTTGAGAAAAGTTAAACTGAAATCTTGCACCATCTTACCAGCACCAAGTATTTCTCCCATAGTTACAAACTTAAGAAAAGTTAAACTGAAACCTTGCATCATCTTACCAGCACCAAGTATTTCTCCCATCTGAAGGAACTCCCTGTCTATGAGCAGATGCTGATCCCTCAGTAACGTGCGTGTCTCATCGTCAATACCTGCACTGTAGGTCGCCGCCCCCGAAGCATCCCCAGCCTGACCGCCGTGTGCGTGATATTCTGTAGACAAATTGTAGCAACAATGAGAGATCGAACGATAACGCGCCTTTGGGGATTGCAATGACAAAAAAAGTGCAGACGAGACAACAACAGTCAGTGTATTTTCAGACAGTGAAATATCCATTTTCTATTGAGATACACTGAATGCGTGTGCAGTAACTCCGTCTTCTTGAAAAATGAAGTTTATTCAAAATTAAACATTAATTTTTACAGAAAAAAATCAAGTGGATGTAAATATTTCACCATCATGCAACACCGATAAAAGTTCACTCACCATTCTGTCTGTTTTGCTCCATCAGTCTATGGCCCTCGGGGTCATTGGGGTCTTGTACATATTGCAACACATTACCATTTCTATCCTTGAACGGACCAATCCTCTTCCGCTTCATGATGATGAACAGCGCGATAATGGCGAGGACAATGAGGACGAGGATCACGATGAGGACGACGATGCCGATGTCGAGGGCGCCCTTCTCCAGTGGCACTGCTGTGTACATCAACTTGCCAACATCTTTCGACAGAAACTTTCCTATCTTCACCTGCAACAGAATGACAATAAATGCACTCTTAGTAGGAAATTATTTACCTTGATAATTTATATAATCAAAAATGCTCTCCACCTACAAAAACAGCTATACTGCACTCATATTCAAAGATGAGGTAGGGCAACAAGCTCGGTGTAAAAGATCCATTTATGTTTCTTTGCAAATTTTCAATAGATCATATCTCCTTTATTTTTCATGGAATTTTAATAATTCTTTCAGTTTTTTTAGAGCCTTTTAAAATAAACCTCTTTTGGAAATAGCGCATCAACCCCTTAAAACTGTCTGAACTATTTTAAACTGTGTAAACCCTCCGAAGCAGAGCAAGATTTGACCACAGCTTATGCTGCAGGCAATATATAAGTGGTTTAAGAGATGACATTTTTTCTAATGTTTCCCTATATGTCTATAAAAAATTTGGGGCCTTTGGGGTGGGGCCAAATCTGACCCAAGAGACACCATTTGAAAATACGTGGTAGGGGACAATTATGCAAATTTTCAAGTTTTTTCTTCTATTAGTCTGGGTAAAACATGTGACCTGACGCCAAATTTGACTCAAGGGTCACCATTAGAACAACCACAAGCATACGCTACTTGCAAAATATTAGACCACTAGCTTTTGTAGTTTCAGAGAAGATTTTTAAAGATTTTCCTTATATAAGTCCATGTAAAACATGCAAAACGTCAATAAACCAACATTGGACCCTTGGGCGTGGCCATTTCTGATACCGGGGACTCCATATGAAAAATGTTGATAGTCTAGAGGTGTCGATCATTAATAAAGCAAAACTGATGAAATCTGTTCAGTGGTTCTAGAGGAGATATTTAAGCTTTGACCTTTCATGGTAATGGCAGCCATCTTGGAAGTTGTGTTGACCTACTTGTAATAATTTGAAAAATACTGACCTAATGATCATCCATGTGAAGTTTGTTAAAGATTGACCTAGCAGTCTCTGAAGAGACGGCATTTTAAAGCAGAAGTTAACGACATACGACGTAAGAAAAGTGTTCTCAATAGCTCATATCTGAGCCTTTTGCGAAGGCCATGTGCTCAGGTGAGCTAAACACCTAGTATGAACTATGTATTAAGTTGCTAATGCTTATAAAATTAGAAGAAAATTAACCTCCCGAAGTAAACTTTTTGAATTTTTAAACACCTCTTTCTTAGGCTCACTTCTCTAGTTTGTCTGGGCTCATTTATCACTGACATAGGTGGGTTATCAGGGTCACAGAGCAGGAGTGTGTCCCTCAGATCAGGTACTCACCTCTACAGTTTGTCTGGGCTCATTATCACTGACAGAGGTGGGTTTATCAGGGACACAGAACAGGAGTGTGTCCCTCAGATCAGGTACTCACCTCTACAGTTTGTCTGGGCTCATTATCACTGACAAGGGTGGGTTATCAGGGACAGAGAACAGGAGAGTGTCCCTCAGATCAGGTACTCACCTCTACAGTTTGTCTGGGCTCATTATCACTGACAGAGGTTGGTTTATCTGGGACACAGAACAGCAGTGTGTCCCTCAGATTGGTAACATTACACAGCTTCCTGCCAATGTACACTGTATAGTCGTCTTTGGTCAGACCCATGTTTAAACCACGTCCCTGAAGAAAAGAATCAAAATAAAATAAATGTTTTTAACTAATTACTTACAGATTGGTGTGATCCATACAAGTGATGGTGTGATCCATACAAGTGATGGCGTGATCCATACATGCGATGGTGTGATCCATACAAGCGATGGTGTGATCCATACAAGCGATGGTGTGATCCATACAAGCAATGGTGTGATCCATACAAGCGATGGTGTGATCCATACAAGCGATGGTGTGATCCATACAAGCGATGGTGTGATCCATACAAGCGATGGTGTGATCCATACAAGCGATGGTGTGATCCATACAAGTGATACCTCTGAAGCCACAATCTGGGAGATTTAAGAATATTTTACGGGAGATTTATCCATAATCTGTGAGGTTCTATCAAAAATAAGGTATAATTGAGGTTTTACCTAATATTTTCATATATTTAAACATTTTAAAGCATTTGATAATAAAATAAAGCATGAAGGGTCATTTAATAGCTTTTGAATTGTTTTTTTCAATTTAATTTTTTTTTCAGTGAGATGTCCAAATCGCACTGACTGTTGACTCACAGAGCAAGATATCACATACACACTTTGTAATTAACTGTAACCACTATGAGGCAGACAGACAAGAATTATTCGAAAAGATACAAAGGAAATAAAATAAAATGACATTACTTTTTGAGGGTTTAATGTCACATTACTGATTTTGCGATGGGTTATGCATTATTTAATAGTCGCAATTTTTTAACATTGGCTGATGTTAAAAAATGTGCGATCCCTGGGTTGCAGTATTTCATGCAACTGCTGTTCCTGATTTGCATCATTGTACCTTTATATCTAGCTGTTTGTCCGCTATGTCAAACACCCTCAGCTGCTCTTCACCCTCGAAATTCAGTACGAGTGGATTCGGCATGTACACAAACCGACTCAGCGATGGATTACTCTTGCCGAAGTTCAGCAGGTCTTGGATACCATCCATTTTAAAGTATATCTGTACATTAACTATTTTGGTTTGATCTAAACTGCTCATGTGCTGCATAATATTAGGCATAGTGCAGGTCATCAGCGTGCCTGAGCTGGCTGGATCCACCTGGCAGTCCTAGAAAATAAACATTTGATAATCACATATTGCAGATGGCTGTGAGATAAGGCTAGTCTTCCTTTTATTCTGAACATTTGTTTGGTAAAGATCTGGGCTCAGTTGTTCGAAGATCGGTCAACTTAACTGAGCTTTAAGTCAGAATTTAAAATCTCTCTGAATTTCCGATAAATGCATATTTCTACCAGAAATTGAGCACGTGAAAGCATTATGTTAAGAAGAAATGCAAATTAAAAACTTCTAGTAGTACAAAACGTATTTTTATGAGAAAATGTACTTTGAAAGTTTACACTAACCAAGGATTAATTGAATTGAATTGGGTTTTAAGGCGCACCAACACATGAAAGGTTATATGGCGCCTAACAGGCATGAACATGCCCGGCTCATCCTCCATGTACATCGAGATAAAATGTGGAGAATGGGCATAGAACCAATCTTTAAACAACTGGGCCCAGATTGCTTATAACAAAGCAAAATATATCATTATTCAATAATCAAGGGCAATAACTCTCATGTTTATTTTCTGATAAAGGTGGTTTTCAAATTTGTTCGAGCTTTCATCAGTAATAGTAAGAATGTGACCAAGTTTGGTAATGAAGGTGTTAGAGTGTTGACATGGTAAACTAGCATCAGGGCCATAACTCTGCTGTTTATTAGCCATTATTGGTGTTCTTCAAACTTGTCCAAAATTGTATTGATATTCAAATTCTGACCAATTTGATATTAAAAGATTGGACGCAAAAATTGTTCGAGCTTTCACTGATATTAAGACTGACTAAGTTTGGTAAAACTCGGATGCTAACTGAAGGTGCTAGAGTGTTGTCAACAAAAAGTTAAATGACGACGGACAGACGGATGGATGACAGACAGCAAACAATGGCATAAAGGCCAGTAGGGCTAGAAGAGCTAAATGCTGTCGAAATCTGTTAAGCAGGTCATGACAAGATGATTTTGTTTAAAGTTTCGACCTAATATGTACAACTTCGAAAGGCAATGACTTTATTATCATCTTTTTCCTGAAGATGAAGCTGCTTAAACAAACTGAATGGACCTATGTCAGTGTCTATATGCACGACAGACAAATCACAATTGCAACAGCTCACTCCAACTTTGCCAATGTGAGCTAAAAACTACTGGTATGTTTGGCAGTATGCTGTAAACATTTAATTAGAATTTTATTAGAATTGAGAAATTCGTTAATCTGGGATGCGTGTTTGTTTAAGGGATTGAAATTTTGCTTAATGGCCACAAGGTAAACAAGAGACCCATATTGGCCTAAAGCACTTATCTTATAATCAGACAAGAGACCTATATTGGCCTAAAGCACTTATCTTATAATCAAACAAGAGACCCATATTGGCCTAAAGCACTTATCTTATAATCAGACAAGAGACCCATATTGGCCTAAAGCACTTACCTTATAATCAAACAAGAGACCCATATTGGCCTATAGCACTTATCTTATAATCAGACAAGAGACCCATATTGGCCTAAAGCACTTATCTTATAATCAGACAAGAGACCCATATTGGCCTAAAGCACTTATCTTATAATCAAACAAGAGACCCATATTGGCCTAAAGCACTTATATTATAATCAAACAGCAGACCCATATTGGCCTAAAGCACTTATCTTATAATCAAACAAGAGACCCATATTGGCCTAAAGCACTTATCTTATAATCAGACAAGAGACCCATATTGGCCTAAAGCACTTATCTTATAATCAAACAAGAGACCCATATTGGCCTAAAGCACTTATCTTATAATCAGACAATGTCAAAGTTAACATATGCTAACAGTTTTACATGACATAAGAATTGCTTGCTCATAATTGTGATATTCTGAACCATGGCAGAATTATTGAGCCCAGGAACTTCATTGTAACTCCGCTTTCACAAGGTGAATTGGGGGCTATATAGGAATCACGTTGTCACAAAGTGAAGTGGGGCTATATAGGAATCACGCTGTCACAAAGTGAAGTGGGGGCTATATAGGAATCACGCTGTCACAAAGTGAAGTGGGGCTATATAGGAATCACGTTGTCACAAAGTGAAGTGGGGGCTATAAAGGAATCACGCTGTCACAAAGTGAAGTGGGGCTATATAGGAATCACGCTGTCACAAAGTGAAGTGGGGCTATATAGGAATCACGTTGTCACAAAGTGAAGTGGGGGCTATAAAGGAATCACGCTGTCACAAAGTGAAGTGGGGCTATATAGGAATCACGTTGTCAAAAAGTGAAATGGGGGCTATATAGGAATCACGTTGTCACAAAGTGAAGTGGGGGCTATATAGGAATCACGCTGTCACAAAGTGAAGTGGGGCTATATAGGAATCACGTTGTCAAAAAGTGAAGTGGGGCTATATAGGAATCACGTTGTCACAAAGTGAAGTGGGGGCTATATAGGAATCATGTTGTCACAAAGTGAAGTGGGGGCTATATAGGAATCACGTTGTCACAAAGTGAAGTGGGGGCTATATAGGAATCACGCTGTCACAAAGTGAAGTGGGGGCTATATAGGAATCATGCTGTCACAAAGTGAAGTGGGGGCTATATAGGAATCACGTTGTCACAAAGTGAAGTGGGGGCTATATAGGAATCACGCTGTCACAAAGTGAAGTGGGGGCTATATAGGAATCACGCTGTCACAAAGTGAAGTGGGGCTATATAGGAATCACGCTGTCACAAAGTGAAGTGGGGGCTATATAGGAATCACGCTGTCACAAAGTGAAGTGGGGCTATATAGGAATCACGTTGTCACAAAGTGAAGTGGGGGCTATATAGGAATCACGCTGTCACAAAGTGAAGTGGGGCTATATAGGAATCACGTTGTCACAAAGTGAAGTGGGGCTATATAGGAATCACGTTGTCACAAAGTGAAGTGGGGGCTATATAGGAATCACATTGTCACAAAGTGAAGTGGGGGCTATATAGGAATCATGCTGTCACAAAGTGAAGTGGGGGCTATATAGGAATCATGTTGTCACAAAGTGAAGTGGGGGCTATATAGGAATCACGCTGTCACAAAGTGAAGTGGGGCTATATAGGAATCACGCTGTCACAAAGTGAAGTGGGGGCTATATAGGAATCACGCTGTCACAAAGTGAAGTGGGGGCTATATAGGAATCACGTTGTCACAAAGTGAAGTGGGGGCTATATAGGAATCACGTTGTCACAAAGTGAAGAGGGGGTGGGGGGGCTATATAGAAATTATGTTGTCACAAAGTGAAGTGGGGGCTATATAGGAATCACGCTGTCACAAAGTGAAGTGGGGGCTATATAGGAATCACGTTGTCACAAGGTGAAGTGGGGGCTATATAGGAATCACGTTGTCACAAAGTGAAGTGGGGCTATATAGGAATCACGTTGTCACAAGGTGAAGTGGGGGCTATATAGGAATCACGTTGTCACAAAGTGAAGTGGGGGCTATATAGGAATCACGTTGTCACAAAGTGAAGTGGGGGCTATATAGGAATCATGTTGTCACAAAGTGAAGTGGGGCTATATAGGAATCACGTTGTCAAAAAGTGAAGTGGGGGCTATATAGGAATCACGTTGTCACAAAGTGAAGAGGGGGTGGGGGGGCTATATAGAAATTATGTTGTCACAAAGTGAAGTGGGGGCTATATAGGAATCACGCTGTCACAAAGTGAAGTGGGGGCTATATAGGAATCACGTTGTCACAAGGTGAAGTGGGGGCTATATAGCAATCACGTTGTCACAAGGTGAAGTGGGGGCTATATAGGAATCACGTTGTCACAAAGTGAAGTGGGGGCTATATAGGAATCACGTTGTCACAAAGTGAAGTGGGGGCTATATAGGAATCATGTTGTCACAAAGTGAAGTGGGGCTATATAGGAATCACGTTGTCACAAAGTGAAATGGGGGCTATATAGGAATCACGTTGTCACAAAGTGAAGTGGGGGTGGGGGGGGGGGCTATATAGGAATCACGTTGTCACAAAGTGAAGTGGGGCTATATAGGAATCACGTTGTCACAAAGTTAAGTGGGGGCTATATGGGAATCACGTTGTCACAAAGTGAAATGGGGCTATATAGGAATCACATTGTCACAAAGTGAAGTGGGGCTATATAGGAATCACATTGTCACAAAGTGAAGTGGGGCTATATAGGAATCACATTGTCACAAAGTGAAGTGGGGGCATATATGAATCACGTTGTCACAAAGTGAAGTTGGGCTATATAGGAATCACATTGTCACAAAGTGAAGTGGGGCTATATAGGAATCACATTGTCACAAAGTGAAGTGGGGCTATATAGGAATCACGTTGTCACAAAGTGAAGTGGGGCTATATAGGAATCACGTTGTCACAAAGTGAAGTGGGGCTATATAGGAATCACATTGTCACAAAGTGAAGTGGGGCTATATAGGAATCACGTTGTCACAAAGTGAAGTGGGGGCATATAGGAATCACGTTGTCACAAAGTGAAGTGGGGCTATATAGGAATCACGTTGTCACAAAGTGAAGTGGGGGCTATATAGGAATCACGTTGTCACAAAGTGAAGTGGGGTGGGGGCGCTATATAGGAATCACGTTGTCCGTAAAGTTCCGTTGCATCCCGTCCCGTCGTGTTACACATTTTTGTCGCATTGCGTCCTGTCGCATAACACATTTTTATTACTTGCATTCCTTAAATAGTTTCGAATGGGTTGTTCCCAAACTTTATATACAACTAATAATTGATGACCTTATGTCCCTCTACATCACCCCTTTTTGACTGCCTAATTTAATACAGAATTATGATTAAAATTTAAGTGGGGCTATTCCTCACTTTCGGTGTATAGTTCTAGTTTGAACTACTCTTATTAACAGATTCCTATGGTCCTTTTACGAACTCGGAGAATACTCTCGACACGAGGGACAGCCCAGGTTACAGTCCAATCCAAGGGAGAAGCTAGGGAAGGGTACTGCGCAGAAACACACAAAATAAACTCTGAGGCACAGGTGAGACTCGAACAAATACAAAGTTCACCATGCTATCTTCTGGACCAGCCCGTCTCCCCATTACTGCGATCAAAAGGTGGCGACAAACACGCAAACAAATAAGGGCTCCAGCCAAGGTACATTGTGGTCATGTTTCATTATAATGTTTTGAGCAAGATCCTTTCAGAGAATAAATTAATGTCATTTTTATACTACTGTAACAGTAAACTCTCGCTTATCCGAACTCTCGCTAAACCAGATCTCCCTCTAATCCAAACTATTTGTGTCCACCCTTTTTTCTCCCTTCTTTATGTATATGCAGGAAACCCCCGGTTATCCGGTCTCCCGCTTTTCCAAATTCCAAACCAATAAATTTTCTACCTAAATCAAGACAATAATCCGGTCATTGTTTGCGTGACGATCCAACGCCGCGGTCATTGTTTGCGTGATGACCCAACGCCGCGGTCATTGTTTGCGTGACGACCCAACGCCGCGGTAATTGTTTGCGTGACGACCCAACGCCGCAGTAATTGTTTGATCAACGGAGGAGCAGAAACAATTGCATGAATGTTTGAAGTAAGTGAGAAAGAGTATTTTATACGAAAATGTATATTGTATTAAGGTATGTATCTGGCTGCATTTAATAAAAGATATAAATGAATATACTGCAACTGTATAGTAAAAGAAAAAACACTCGAGTTAAAACAACCGACGCTCGATAAGTTATTTTCAGTGAATTGTGTTTTATTGACGCGTAATTCTTATGCTGGAACATCAATGGCTGTTGATAATTAACAACTTTGTTTTATATAAATGTTTGTGTGCTTATATCATATCTAATGTAATAAAACTATTTTATTATCATACATTTGTATCTCAAACATAATTATTTAATGCGTTCATAATGGTAAGCAATGCAACCAAATAAGTATGATGAAAATGTACTGCTTATGTACGATATCTACGATATGACTGACAGTTTTCATGTAAAACAGTAATCCGGACACCCCAATGATCGTCCGGATCAGCGAAAGTTTACTTATTCCCAAAATAACCGCATCACTTCATATCTTGAATATGTGTGACTAGTTTTAGTTTTGGCAGCCATCTTAGCCAAAAAGTCATACTTATAACAAAGTTACAAATGGGCACCAACCCATGTTTCATTAAAATCCATCGAGTGGATTCAGTAGAAATGTGATCTTGAAACTGCTAACAGACCAACAGACAATGGGCAGATGATGGACAAAAAACTTCAACTTATTCCGAGGTAGAGTTAACCCTTAGCCTGCTAAGGAACACTACAATAGCCTTTGAGTCCATTACAGGCTGATCAGTGTTTACAATGTCCGGCTGCTCATCAGTCATTTCTCCAAAACAACACTTTGTAACATAAATGGAATGGTCTAAATTTAAAGAAAGGACAGTCCATTATACATTCATAGCGGGCTAATGATTAAAAAACAGGGTCAGAATTAAATGCCATTCCTCCTCCAACATACCTCTTCCGCTGTTTTGCCCGAGACAATGACTCCAATCCTGGGTCTCTGCACGATATCCAGGTTGGTGCCGCTTATTTTCACCTCTGTGCCGCCATTGTGTATTGTAGCGCCAGGGTGCACACCCGTAACCTTCGAGTCAACTTTGTACTCATAATGCTCAGTACTCAAAAGTTTAGCGCCATCTATGGTCAATTGGACATAATCTTTTCTAATTGCCTTCTTGCGTCGACGTCCTGACCCAAGCAGTCTAGGGGCTGGCCTTGTCGAGCACACAATAGTTGTCACACTGACGCTACAAGAAGAAAAAACATTTTGTCAAAGCTGCAGATTCTGTTGAGCCTGATAACATTCGACGTGGTTTCATCAATTTTTGTGAGGAAGCATTTTTTTGGTTTAATTAAACCGCAGCTGAACATTCAGCGAATATTAAATTATCTAGCATGGGTCTAAAATGAATAGTTTTTTGATTATTCCGAAATGGCATATTGCAAAATAGAAAGGATATATTACAAAAGAATGATAAGAAATTTTAAACACGCCAGTCTTTTTGTAATATTTATAAAAACACATGTTAATAAACCAATACCTTTCAATTTCTCGAAAGCGTACAATTCGAGTTTATTGAGTATGATACAGTTAGTCAGTGTGAGCTACACGGTTTGTTCATGGTTCCCACAATTAACAAATAGTTTCGTCGATTATCGTGCTTTGTTTAGAAGAGTAAAATGCACTTTGTTTTATTATTTGACTGGATATATAAACACAATGTCTTACAACACTTTTATGTCACAGAACATATTTTCTCCCCAGGTCAACCAGTCGAGGAAATTATCAAATATAATTCTGAAATAAATCTGGAGGCAAGCAATCCAAAACTGCAGATTTTCCTTTTTGGCTTATGCTATGCTTACAATTAGCTTACATTTCGCTTGTATTTATTGGTAAGCAAGTGTATTTGTTTGTTTGAATGGTGTTTTCCATCATTTTAACACAAGTAGGACTACATATAAAGGTCAATGATTTTTTTGTTAGAGGCAGACCAACCCTTTTTCCTGCGTAAATCCAGTACTGTATACCTCCCGCCATCCGTAAGAATCGACACTTTCTCAATTGACAAGTTAAGCTCCCATTGGGATTCGGTTAGAGGCGAGTAGGTTTAAATAGCAACATTGTCAATCCCTCGGCCACGGAGGCGCTTGGGAAGCAAGTGCCGGGTAGAATAATTACACAAAATAAATCATGTATACATCATCATCAACATTTTGATAATGAGTTATTTCCATATTATGATTATAGTCCATGTGGTGACAAAGTGGCCGGGCAAGATATTTATTCATTTTCGTGTCCATATAACAACCAATCTTGCTGAATTTACACAAACATATCAAACCATTATTTACTTTTATCACGTAACTTTTAGTTTGGAGTGTAATAAAGCCATGACATAAATATCTTAATATGCTAGCGTTATAAATATGCAAATATGAAATAAATATGAATCATGCCTCAAGTTTTTTTCCGTTCTGCTCAGTATCCAATCAGAATTGCCCCATCAAGTACCTTAAAAAAACACCATATAAGGTAGTCGATGCAATTGCTCTACGCGGTACGGAGGAAGTGTGACGTATGTTTTCTACAAAGAGATGATGACAGCTTTGACAGTAAGCCCCACAAACAGTCTCCTTACCTCAATATATCGCAAGGTATTACTCCAACCATCACCGACTTATTTAGCCCCACGTGTAAGTTCTGTCCAATGAGGGTTAGATTAGTGCCGCCTGATTCTGGACCTTGTAGTGGTGTCACACTAGTAAGGCTTGAGTTCTGAACACACACAATATTAATGGTACATATAACAATCAGAGCTGTAGATAACCTGAGTATTTGAGTATTTAATTTTACTCATGCTTTTTTTACAGTATTTTTTACTACATATACTCTAAACCTTCAAAAATCATGTGTTTGTTCCATATTTACACGATGAAAATTGTTCTAAGCATGGGTCTAATATTAAAAACAAAGGCCATATGTAGTGTTTCGTTTTAATTAAAATCCATTTAATCAGAATGGTCCTTTTAAAAAATATTAAATGGATTCACATCCATTTTGGAAGGATAAACTATTTTAAAAAAATGTTTATTCTGAACGTGTTCCTAGTAACTCATTCATTTTGAATCTGATGAGTAAATACTTTAAACTGAATTGGGTTTTAAGGCGCACCAATACAAGAAAGGTTATATGGAACATGCCAGGCTCATCCTCCATGTACATCGAGATAAAATATGGAAAATGGGCCTAGAACCTTCTCACCCTGAACTGCAGAGTTGCTGCAAATTCTATCGTAGAAACTCCATTTTTATTGTTTTTCTGCCACTGCTCTTTTGTTGTGAGTGAGATGGCACCTGAAACAATGCAGGAATCACGATGAAGACCTTTAATGAACATGAACAAAAAATGATAAAATGAACATGAACTTGGGGGGATTCTACCCCTCTAAGAGTAAATACTTATTTCAGTACTTATTTCAGTCAAAAATTATCTACATATCTGTAAAAACAAAAGAACGCTTGTAACTGGGTCGAGTCCCAAATATCCATATTTTAATAATAGGAATATTAGTGTACAGTACAAAAGTGGAAAACAAGTAGAAAGACAGATAAATATTGGTAAGAATTATACAGGGATGAAAATTAATATATAGATGTGAACTACACATATTACAAAACATAGGGCATACAACAAAACCTACTTTTAATTTTCCTCTTCTAAATCTATTTTTTCCTTTTTCATCAACCTACTGCTGTTGTTTTCCTTTTTCACCAACCTACTGCTGTTTTTTTTTTTTACAAAGTACATTTCATTGTAGCCCTTATGATAATAATTAATATATATACATTTATATGTGTACATGTATGCAACGTACCCTATACTCAAACTTCATGTCTTTGGTTTTGGCTGTACCTTCAACATAGTAGTTGAGCTTTGTCCCGGATAGATCCTTCACTTTCACAGTCACAGAAAAACTGCCCTCAATAGCCGTGCTGTAGGTCCTGCATTCAACCCTATAAAACATGGACAGTGAATGCAACAGTCTTCACAAAAGTCATAGTACCTCACCATTACAACAGCCACAGTACCTCACCACTACAATAGTCACAGTACCTCACCACTACAATAGTCATAGTATCTCACCACTATAACAGTCATAGTACCTCACCTTACAACAGTCATAGTACCTCATCACTACAATAGTCATAGTACCTCATCACTACAATAGTCATATTACCTCACTACTACAACAGCCACAGTACCTCACCACTACAATAGTCACAGTACCTCACCACTACAATAGTCATAGTATCTCACCACTATAACAGTCATAGTACCTCACCACTACAATAGCCACAGTACCTCACCACTACAATAGAAATATTACCTCACCACTACAATAGTCATATTACCACACCACTACAATAGTCATAGTAACTCATCACTACAATAGTCATAGTACCTCACCACTACAATAGTCATAGTACCTCACCACTACAATAGTCATAGTACCTCACCACTACAATAGTCATAGTACCTCACCACTACAATAGTCATAGTACCTCATCACTACAATAGTCATAGTTACTCATCACTACAATAGTCATAGTACCTCATCACTACAATAGTCATAGTACCTCATCACTACAATAGTCATAGTACCTCACCACTACAATAGTCATAGTACCTCACCACTACAATAGTCATAGTACCTCATCACTACAATAGTCATAGTACCTCATCACTACAATAGTCATAGTACCTCACCTTTCAACATTCATAGTACCTCATCACTACAATAGTCATAGTACCTCACCACTACAATAGTCATAGTACCTCATCACTACAATAGTCATATTACCTCATCACTACAATAGTCATATTACCTCACCAATACAATAGTCATAGTACCTCTTCACTACAATAATCATATTACCTCACCAATAACATAGTCATATTACCTCACCACTACAATAGTCATAGTACCTCATCACTACAATAGTCATAGTACCTCATCACTACAATAGTCATAGTACCTCATCACTACAATAGTCATAGTACCTCACCTTTCAACATTCATAGTACCTCATCACTACAATAGTCATAGTACCTCACCACTACAATAGTCATAGTACCTCATCACTACAATAGTCATATTACCTCATCACTACAATAGTCATATTACCTCACCAATACAATAGTCATAGTACCTCATCACTACAATAGTCATATTACCTCACCAATAACATAGTCATATTACCTCATCACTACAATAGTCATAGTACCTAACCACTACAATAGTCATAGTACCTCACCACTACAATAGTCATAGTACTTCTTCACTTGACAAGTCGAGATCCCAGTGAGATACACACCGAGTGGTGAGAGGCCAGATAATATAACAGGGGTTCCTTTTAATGGCCGGAAAACATTGCAATATTATATATAGGACCTTCCTGGGCATAGCAATATTTAATATTATACATCAGATCTTTCTAGGTATTGAAATATTTAATATTATACCTCAGATCTTTCTGGGCATGGCAATATTAAATAGTATACCTCAGATCATCCTGACCATGGCAATATTTAATATTAAACCTCAGATTTTCCTAGGCATGGCAATATTTAATATTATACCTCAGGTCCTCCTGGGTATGTCAATATTTTTATATTATACCTCAGGTCTTCCTAGGCATGGCAATATGTAATAGTATACCTCAGGTCAGTTCTTCCGAGGCATAGCAATATTTAATAGTAGAAATATAATCTTCCTGGGATTGGCAATATTTAATATTATACCTCAGATCATCCTAGGCATGGCAATATGTAATATTATACCTCAGGTCAGTTCTTCCGAGGCATAGCAATATTTAATAGTATACCTCAGGTCCTCCTGGGTATGTCAATATTTTTATATTATACCTCAGGTCTTCCTAGGCATGGCAATATGTAATATTATACCTCAGGTCAGTTCTTCCGAGGTATAGCAATATTTAATAGTAGAAATCAAGTCTTCCTGGGATTGGCAATATTTAATAGTACACCTCAAATCATCCTAGGCATGGCAATATTTAATATTATACCTCAGATCATCCTAGGCATGGTAATATTTAATATTATACCTCAAGTCTTCCTAGGCATGGCAATATGTAATATTATACCTCAGGTCAGTTCTTCCGAGGCATAGCAATATTTAATAGTATACCTCAGGTCCTCCTGGGTATGTCAATATTTTTTATATTATACCTCAAATCTTCCTAGGCATGGCAATATGTAATATTATACCTCAGGTCAGTTCTTCCGAGGCATAGCAATATTTAATAGTATACCTCAGGTCATCCTGGGTATGTCAATATTTTTTATATTATACCTCAAGTCTTCCTAGGCATGGCAATATGTAATATTATACCTCAGGTCAGTTCTTCCGAGGCATAGCAATATTTAATAGTATACCTCAGGTCCTCCTGGGTATGTCAATATTTTTATATTATAACTCAAGTCTTCCTAGGCATGGCAATATGTATTATTATACTTCAAATCTTCCTAGGCATAGCAACATTGAATATTTCACCTCAGCTCTTCCTCACCATGGTAAAATATAAATGGGTAGAGAAATAGGATGGATATCGATTGTTAATATAAATTGTACACTCACCGAGTGTTAGTGAATTCACTAGGCACACATTTCTCTGAAGTGTCTCCGATCGTCACCTCTGGAACATTGTACCCAAAGTTATTTCCTGTGATTGTCAGAAGCGTGCCCCCAGCTGTGGGGCCCGACATAGGAGAAATCTGGTTAAATTTAAATTGCATGTTATAGCAAGTTATATATGGTCAGGCTTCTGGCCTGTATACCTGTAATATGTTCAAATACAAGGGCATGAATTGAAAATTGGATGTGTATTACTGTTTGCCAAGGAAATGGGTCAAAGTACAAAGTTTGGCCAAGAAAATAGGTAATAGTACAAAGAAATATAAAAAGATCAGACAGGGAAAGTAGCATTCAAGGAAGACAGTAAACCACAAAACACAGAAACATGCGAACAGACAAACAAGAAGGCAAAAGTAATAATAAATGCAAACGACATCACAAACACAAAATGGTTGACAATAGGGCTACCGCCTTGGAACGGTCAGTGGCAAAGTAGGCCACTGAGGGTTTAAACCGGTTCTAGGGTGCACCAAACCTCACACTTACCCTACTGTCATCCCATTAAAACAGGACAGTGTAAATAAAGAAATCCCCGCCATCATCTCATCTCTAAACAAAGTTTTACTAAGGAAAAAGGTAAAAGTACAACGTTTGGCAAAAAAAAAATGGGTCTAAGTACCAAGTTTTGCCAAGGAAATGGGTGAAAGTACAACATTATTTTCATCTAAGATGAATCTGTAGTCATGTTACTCTGGTAGATTTGACTTTAAAAACAGTAATTCATATTTAATACCACAAAGTGCTGTGTTCTTCATATGCATACGCATCATATGAAATATGATCAGAATCTGAAAATATAGGCTGAATGATAGCATCAACAGTAGTAAAATGATACCACAATAATTATTCCAATACTGATTTGAAGGAAACTGTTTGGTGTTATGTTTATGGGCAACTAGATAAGAGAGATGTGTTCTGGTGTATAACTCTATCTGTATCAGCATGTAAAGCAATACATCTTCTATGTTCAAACTGATGTATGTAACTTGGGTCAACATTCCATTAAACTTCTCTGATAAAGAAACATCCCATTTAACTTCTCTAATACTGCACCATCCCATTAAACTTCTCTTTTAATGCACCAGCCCATTAAACGTCTGATAATGCACCATCCCATTAAACTTCTCTGATAATGCATCATTCCATTAAACTTCTCTAATAATGCACCATCCCATTAAACTTCCCTTTTAATGTACCAGCCCATTAAACTTCTCTGATAATGCACCATCCCATTAATTATCTCTGATTATGCACCACCCCATTAAACTTCTCTTTTGATGCACCATCCCATTAATTATCTTTGATTATGCACCACCCCATTAAACTTCTCTTTTAATGCACCATCCCATTAATTATCTCTGATTATGCACCACCCCGTTAAACTTCTCTTTTAATGCACCATCCCATTAAATTTCTCTTTTAATGCACCATCCCATTAAACTTCTCTTTTAATGTACCATCCCATTAAACTTCTCTTTTAATGCACCATCATATTAAACTTCTCTGATAATGCACCAGCCCATTAAATGTCTCTTTTAATGCACCATCCCACTATACTTCCCTCATAATGTACCATCCAATTAAATTTCCATAATAATGCATCATCCCCTTAAATTTTCCTAATAATGCACCATCCCATTAAATGTCATTGATAATGCACCATCCCAGTAATCTTCTCTGATTATGCACTATCCCATTACACTTCTCTTTTAATGCACCATCGCATTACATTTCCCTAATAATGCATCATCCCTTTAAACTTCTCTGACAAGGCATTATCCCATTAAACTTTCCTCATAAAGCACCATCCCCATTACCTTCCCTGATAACCCACCATCTCTCTGATAATGCACTGTCCCATTAAACTTCTCTGATAATGCACTGTCCCATTAAACTTCTCTGATAATGCACTGTCCCATTAAACTTCCCTAATAATGCATCATCCCATAAAATTTCTCTGATAATGCACTATCCCATAAAATGTCTCTGATAATGCACTGTCCCATAAAATGTGACTGATGATGCATCATCCCATTAAACTTCTCTGATAATGCATTATCCCATTAAATTCTCCTAAGATGCCCATCCCATTACATTCCTCTGATAATGAACCATCCAAGTAAACTTCCCTGATAATGCACCATCCATTAAATGTCTCTGATAATGCAACATCCCATTAATCTTCTCTTTTAATGCACCATCCCATTAAACTACCCTCATAATGCACCATCCCATTAAATATCCCTGATAATGCACCATACCATTAAATATCCCTGATAATGCACCATCCCATTAAATTTCTCTGATAATGCACCATCCCATTAAACTTTCCTCATAATGCACCATCCCATTAAATTTCCCCAATAATGCACCATCCCATTAATCTTCTCTGATTATGCACTGTCCCATTAAACTTCTCTGATAATGCACTGTCCCAATAAACTTCCCTAATAATGCATCATCCCATAAAATGTCTCTGATAATGCACTATCCCATAAAATGTCTCTGATAATGCACTGTCGCATAAAATGTCACTGATGATGCATCATCCCATTAAACTTCTCTGATAATGCATTATCCCATTAAATTCTCCTAAGATGCCCCATCCCATTACATTCCTCCGATAATGAACCATCCAAGTAAACTTCCCTGATAATGCACCATCCCATTAAATGTCTCTGATAATGCACCATCCCATTAATCTTCTCTTTTAATGCACCATCCCATTAAACTTCCCTCATAATGCACCATCCTATTAAATATCCCTGATAATGCACCATACCATTAAATATCCCTGATAATGCACCATCCCATTAAATTTCTCTGATAATGCACCATCCCATTAAACTTTCCTCATAATGCACCATCCCATTAAATTTCCCCAATAATGCACCATCCCATTAATCTTCTCTGATTATGCACCATATCATTAAACTTCCCTCATAATGCACTATCCCATTAAACGTCCCTCATAATGCACCATTCCATTAATTTTCCCTAATAATGCACCATTCCATTAAATTTCTCTGATTATGCACCATTCCAGTAACCTTCTCTGATTATGCACCATCCCAATACAATTCTCTTTTAATGCACCATCCCATTAAACTTCCCTCATAATGCACCATTCCATTAAATTTCACTAATAATTCATTATCCCATTAATCTTCTCTGATTATGCACTATCCCATTAAACTTTCCTCATAATGCACCATCCCAGTAAATTTCTCCGATAATGCACCATCCCATTAAATTTCTCTGATAATGCACCATCCCATTAAATTTCTCTGATAATGCACCATCCCATTAATCTTCTCTGACAATGCATCATCCCATTAAACTTCTCTGACAATTCATTATCCCATTAAACTTTCCTCATAATGCAACATCCCATAACATTTCTCTGATAATGCACCATCCCATTAAATTTCTCTGATAATGCACCATCCCATTAAATTAAAATTTCTCTGATACTGCCTCATCCCATTAAACTTCTCTGATAATGCACCATCCCATTAAATTTCTCTGATAATGCACCCTCCCATTAAATTAATATTTCTCTGATACTGCCTTATCCCATTAAACTTCTCTGATACTGCACCATCCCATTAACCTTCTCTGACAATGCATCATCCCATTAAATCCCAATAAACTCCTCCGATAATTGCAGACTAAAATCTCCGACACTATTTCAAGTACATAGATACTTCACTCGCACTTCACTCGCACTTCACTCACTCAACCTTTTCCCTTTCTTTTAAGTGCTGTAATTAAGATAAAACTTCCCGGACTTTTCATTTCATTATTTCAAAACAAGAAAATACAAATTTTGAAGATTATGCACGTACATTAACAAGGGTCAATGTAAAGGACATCACCAACCTACTAATATAAAGTTCACGAGTGCAGAATGACTGATATATGTTGTGCGTGTTTTTTCAAACTTGAAAAAAACACAGTTTAGATCACATTAAAATAATAATATAAAAAGCTTACCAAACTAATGTATGGTCCACAAGTGCGGGCTGACCACTGTATGTCTGGGTTGATGCACGTGTCTTTATTACTACAGTGATTTCCACACCAGCCACAACCCTGGGGATCGCGGGAACTTACACAAGTAGCACACTCGCTGTACACCTCACACGACTCCAGCGGAAACTTCGTTATCTAAGAAATAAAGTTTATTTAATTATAAAAAAAATCCAGCTTAATAATACTTTTCAATGCATTTTTATTGACTGAATTGCATCATACATGTCAGAAACACTTATACATCTTCCAATGTTGATACAATATATGATACATACAAACTGTCCAGTGTTGATACTGTACACATTGTCCAGTGGTAGTGCTAACACACTGTCCAGTGTTGCTATATACACATTGTCCAGTGTTGATACTGTACACATCGTCCAGTGATAGTCAGAACACACTGTCCAGTGTTGATACTGTACACATTGTCTGGTGGTAGTACAAACACACTGTCCAGTGTTGATACTGTACACATTGTCTGGTGGTAGTACAAACACACTGTCCAGTGTTGATACTGTACACATTGTCTGGTGGTAGTACAAACACACTGTCCAGTGTTGATACTGTACACATTGTCTGGTGGTAGTGCAAACACACTGTCCAGTGTTGATACTGTACACATCGTCCGGTGGTAGTACAAACACACTGTCCAGTGTTGATACTGTACACATTGTCTGGTGGTAGTACAAACACACTGTCCAGTGTTGATACTGTACACATTGTCTGGTGGTAGTACAAACACACTGTCCAGTGTTGATACTGTACACATCGTCCGGTGGTAGTACAAACGCACTGTCCAGTGTTGATACTGTACACATTGTCTGGTGGTAGTGCAAACACACTGTCCAGTGCTGATACTGTACACATTGTTCAGTGGTAGCCCAAACACACTGTCCAGTGTTGATACTGGTGTTACACATTGTCCAGTGTTGATACTGGTGTTACACATTGTCCAGTGGTAGTGCAAACACACTGTCCAGTGTTGATACTGTACACATCGTCTGGTGGTAGTGCAAACACACTGTCCAGTGCTGATACTGTACAAATTGTTCAGTGGTAGTGCAAACGCACTGTCCAGTGTTGATACTGTACACATCGTCTGGTGGTAGTGCAAATGCACTATCCAGTGTTGATACTGTACACATCGTCTGGTGGTAGTGCAAACGCACTGTCCAGTGTTGATACTGTACACATCGTCTGGTGGTAGTGCAAATGCACTGTCCAGTGTTACATCATCCAGTGGTAGTGCAAACACACTGTCCAGTGTTGATACTGTACACATCGTCTGGTGGTAGTGCAAACGCACTGTCCAGTGTTGATACTGTACACATCGTCTGGTGGTAGTGCAAATGCACTGTCCAGTGTTGATACTGTACACATTGCTCAGTGGTAGTGCAAACACACTGTCCAGTGTTGATACTGTACACATTATCCAGTGGTAGTGCAAACACACTGTCCAGTGTTGATACTGTACACATTGTTCAGTGGTAGTGCAAACGCACTGTCCAGTGTTGATACTGTACACATTGTCTGGTGGTAGTGCAAACACACTGTCCAGTGCTGATACTGTACACATTATCCAGTGGTAGTGCAAACACACTGTCCAGTGTTGATACTGTACACATTGTTCAGTGGTAGTGCAAACGCACTGTCCAGTGTTGATACTGTACACATCGTCCGGTGGTAGTGCAAACACACTGTCCAGTGTTGATACTGTACACATCGTCCATTGGTAGTGCAAACGCACTGTCAAGTGTTGATACTGTACACATTATACAGTGGTAGTGCAAACACACTGTCCAGTGTTGATACTGTACACAATGTTCAGTGGTAGTGCAAACGCACTGTCCAGTGTTGATACTGTACACATCGTCCGGTGGTAGTGCAAACACACTGTCCAGTGTTGATACTGTACACATCGTCCGGTGGTAGTGCAAACGCACTGTCCAGTGTTGATACTGTACACATCGTCTGGTGGTAGTGCAAACACACTGTCCAGTGTTGATACTGTACACATCGTCTGGTGGTAGTGCAAACACACTGTCCAGTGTTGATACTGTACACATCGTCCAGTGGTAGTGCAAACACACTGTCCAGTGTTGATACTGTACACACTGTCCAGTGCAGGGGCACAGACTAACTCTATTTAGCTAGGAGCCAGCTGGGCCCCTGACTTAGAATTTTTAGGGGCCCAGCCCAACAGTTAGGGGCCCAACAAAATATTATTTTATTTTACCACTCTGGTGCATAATTTATGAACAATTACATGCATTTACTCCTTGTTTATTGAATATCATAAACAACATTACTGATCATTACAAGTCCAAGTTATCTATTTAATTATAAATAGTATTGTTAATGAGTTTTGTTATAAATGATCACAACTAGAATTTGTAAATTATTGTAATAAAAGATTAAAAAAGATTAGATATTATTAATTTAATGTTTTATTTTATTATAAATATTTTATGTTGACATAGTTTTAAAATTAATGCATGAGACCTTTTTTATCAACATGATTCCCTGCCATATAATTATTATTGATGATTTCTAAAAGCACCGCATTTTATTAATCAAAAGCGCCGCGTTTTAGAAGATCCAAAAACCGCAAATTAAAACCTAATTATTTCCCCTTCAAATTATAACACGAATTTATGATCATGTGTAAAATAAACACTACCATGTCTGTTTTAATGTTGATTTTATACCAGCAAATGTTACTTGTACTCTTGCACATCTAATTTTACATTGACATTCGAAGCTCAGAGTACCGTAACATGCAGTTTTGTGGGAAACCGTACATCGCAACATCTCGAACATTGTCTCGTTTCCGCAGTGGAAAAATAAAAACAAACGTTTGTTTCGTTATTATTTTGTTAAGCGTTTGTCTATTTCGGTCAACAGTATGTAGTTCACGGGACCAAAGCAAAATCTGCGGGGTAAAATCCTCGAACTTAAATGTTTGTGTTGAATGATGACCCTTTTCCCGTTTTTTGGGTTGAATATTTTTGGTCGCCACATGGGCGCGTGGAAGTCAAATTTTGGTCGCCCAGACCATTTTTTACTCGCCAATGGCGACTGGGCGACCGCTAATTTGTGCCCCTGCAGTGGTAAGTGCTAACACACATACATTTTCAACCCAGTATCTCTTGTGCTTCAGAAGCTATGGATCAAACCTGAGAATTACACAGCCTTGGCCGGCAACCATCAAGTTTTATCTTATTATCTCAAGTAGCTGAAGAGTTATGTATCGGACACATCACTGATGGAGAGAGGGCATAAAAAAATACAAATACTGTCCATTGCCTTTAACCCTTTCGCTACCAAATGTCAAATGTCAGCTGCTAAAATTTGAATTCAAACATTCCAATAATATTTTATGTATAACATATTATGGAAAACATTCATACTGAGTGGGGAACAGTGTAAATCCAGATCAGCCTGCACAGAGTGGGCATCGTGATCTGGGCCTACACTGGTCATAAAATCATGTTTCTTACTGTGGCCATGGTGGCAGCGAAAGGGTTAATGGGGGACAATAAAACATCAAAGGTTGTCAAAGCATTTCAGATTGGTCATGTTGTTTCCTTACATTGTTCCCTGTCATAAAGTAGACATGTTCACTCGTGGCATCCATGGCCGTATCTCTCTGGATTGCCTGATCACTGAGTTTGTATCTCATGTAAGGCTGGTTACCATCACAGGATCCACTTTTAAGACTAGCCTGAAACCAGTAATATTGATACAGAATTAAATTCAAGAGCGAATATTGAAAAATAAACAAACCCTAAATAAACAAGAGGCCCAAGAGGGCCTGTAGATGCTCTACTTGCTAAAATGGCTCTTATATCAAGGGTTGTCATCATAAAATTCCCATCAGTACTTTTTTTCAAATTTGTC
This sequence comes from Cyrtodaria siliqua, assembly GCA_037043455.1. NCBI lineage: Eukaryota > Metazoa > Mollusca > Bivalvia > Adapedonta > Hiatellidae > Cyrtodaria > Cyrtodaria siliqua. Next base: position 7,209 of record JAWPHD010009104.1, on the reverse strand, counting down.
CAATATTTCATTGATATACCGATATATGTCCACAAGGCAAAAGTTAACAGACGGATGGACGGACGAACGGACGACGGACAACTCGTCATCCCATGTAGAGCCAGTAGAGCTAATAAATTAAATGAATGAATGGATATGTGAATAAATACATTATGAATGAATCAAAGTGTAAATAATGAATGGATAAACAAATGTGTGTGTACTGAATAAATAAACAACATTGTGAATACTGAATGAATAAACAAATATGTTGTGTGAATATAAAAGAATAAATGTGTGAACACTAAACCTCATATTGATATTTCCGACCAAGTTTCATGAAAATATCAGATGAACAAGAAACGTGGAAATTCCACTAAAAATAGGCTTTCCAAGCAGAAAACATTTTTCAATTTTTAGTAACAGTGGCCTTGAACTTGACCTCAAATGCAATCCTAAGCTTCCTTTACATATAAGGTACTTACATAGCAATTTTTGTTCAAATATCTCATTCCTAACTAAAATTATTGAATGGAAACTGTTTTTCTATTTTTAATAACAGTGACCTTGAACCAAGTGATCCCAAATGTAATCCGAATCTTCCTTTTCATATAAACTACAGTACAGCTCACGCGAAACACACACTTCACTTGATTCGCAGAGTTTGGTCGTATCAAGTTCCGCGCGTATCTATGCGGAGTCAGTGTTTGTACTCGGCAAATTCACTCGGCGAAAGTATGCCACTGTCGAGTTACTCACACTCCGAGTTACTCCGTGTAGAATGCAATTAACCATGAGTGCACACTTGTGGTGATATATTATTGGGAAAAAATCTGAATTTTCCGACAACTTTTCAACTTATCGCACTTGAAAAAGCAATCAAACACCAGAAAAAGTACAAACAATGAGACGTCGAGTGCATCTTTTATGTTCAGAGCTGACACAACTGATAAATACAATGAATACATTTCGAAACAAATATATATTTCAAACTTTTAATGCATTTAATCACAAGTTTTGTCCGTTTTTGTTGTCCGAAAGTCAACAGTTTTCCTACCGACAAAAATACTAAATACCCATAATCCTTAGGCCAAAAAACAAAATACCTGTGTTTCCTGTGGCCCGACTGACCCTATTTTTAAGGGGCCGACCCTAAAACTTTTTATGAATTTTATTTTAAAAAAAATAATTAAAAAAAAAAGAAAAAAAGATTTATCACAATATATTGAGGTAAACTGACATCACAGAGAAACTTTCAGTTGTATCATTCAACTTGTATGGGGTTTATGAGATAAATGCATGTAGAATCTCACAATATCTTGCTCCAAAAAAAAAAATGCCTACCCTACTTTTTAAGAGCATGCAATAGTAAACACAGATTTTTTTTTTTGGCCTTAGCATGTATGTTTCTTTTAACAAGGCGGAATTATTTACAAATTGTTTCTGATTATTTCTGACTAAAGAACCCATCGATGTAATAATAAACATCAGAATAGTAATATTTGTTACAAAAAAAGACTAATTAAACAGAAAATTATAATTTCCAGTATAATTACTAATTGAATATTATGTTCAGTCGCCGCGAAGACGGTAATAGGAACCGCCATATAACTGTCCAGTATACTTAATCCGGGTATTCAAATTTTCCCACATCAGCTTTTCCAGAACAAAATAAAAAAGACTTCTGCTTCGATTTTTTCTAAAGTTATTGAATAATTATGCATTAAAATGACTTCAATTAGAAAAGGTTGCACCTTTTACTTGTGCAGTTTTTACTCGGCGAACTCCGAGTTTGTCTTCGTGGAGTATCGTGGCGTACTTTCGTGGCGTAAGTACGCCGAGAAGCTTTTCTGACTCCGCGTAGTTTTATCATCGGAACTCCGTGTAATTACACGATTTGTAAATTCCTCACTCGGCGTGAAAGAGTAAAGTGTGGGTTTAGCGTGAGCTGTACTGTACCTACAAAGCAAGTTTATTCAAATATCTCATTCCTTACTTAAGTTATTGAGCAAAACTATTTTTCTGTTGTTAGTAACAATGACCTTGACCTTGACCCAGTGATCCCAACTGCAATCCCAAGCTTCCTTTTCATATAAGCTACCATCCCAGGTAGCTTCATCGCAATACTTATTCCAAACAAAAGTTATTGAGCAGAAATCATTTTTGCTATCTTAAGTAACAGTGACTTTGTCCTTGACCCCAGTGACCCCAAATGCAACCTCAAGCTTCCTTTCCATATAAGCTACCTTAAGCCTGCAAGTTTCATCTGCATACCTCATTCCTAACAAAAGTTAAACCGGTTTTCTATTTAGTAACAGTGACCTTGACCGTAGTAACCCCAATGCAATACCAAGCTTCCTACCCTGCAAGCTTCATCGCAATATCTCATTCCTAACATAAGTTACTGAGTAGAAATAAAGAGTTTGACGCCGCCCGCATGCCCGCCCACCTGCCAAAAGACATACCCCAATCTAATATTATCAGGTCTTCCAAGGAAAACCTGGTTAAAAATGTAGGAGTTGAGCGGAAATGCATTACATTTGAAAAACACAAAAGTCCCATAACTCAGCCAAAAAGCGTTCAACTGAAATGTCCTGGCAATATGCGCTACTAGACATTATAATGATTATTATAAAGTATCATGAAAATGGAACAAAAAATGAAAGAGTTGAGTGGACAAGCTTTTGATTTGAAAAACTTCAAGCCCTGTAATGCTGCCAATAATCATTCAACCGAAACATCCTGACAACATGCGCACTAGACATCATACTGATACTTCCTACGAAGTTTCATGAAAATCAAATGAAAAATGTAGATGCAGACAAGCTTTCGATTGGAAAAACTTCAAAGTGGAAAACTAAATGAATAAACAAATATATGAATAAATATGGAATAAACAACTGTGTGAATACAGAATGAATAAACAACTATTACAGATTTAATAAACAACTGTGTGAATACAGATTGAATAAACAACTGTGTGAATACGGATTGAATGAACAACTGTGTGAATACGGATTGAATAAACAACTGTGTGAATACAGATTGAATGAACAACTGTGTGAATACGGATTGAATAAACAACTGTGTGAATACAGATTGAATAAACAACTATGTGAATACAGATTGAATGAACAACTGTGTGAATACGGATTGAATAAACAACTGTGTGAATACAGATTGAATAAACAACTGTGTGAATACGGATTGAATAAACAACTATGTGAATACAGATTGAATAAACAACTGTGTGAATACGGATTGAATAAACAACTGAGTGAATATGGATTGAATAAACAATGGTGTGAATGTGGATTGAATAAACAACTATGTGAATACAGATTGAATGAACAACTGTGTGAATACGGATTGAATAAACAACTGTGTGAATACAGATTGAATAAACAACTGTGTGAATACGGATTGAATAAACAACTGTGTAAATACAGATTGAATAAACAACTGTGTGAATATGGATTGAATAAACAATGGTGTGAATACAGATTGAATAAACAACTGTGTGAATATGGATTGAATAAACAACTGTGTGAATACAGATTGAATAAACAACTGTGTGAATACAGATCGAACAAACAACTATTTGAATACGGACTGAATAAACAACTATGTAAATACGGATTGAATAAACAACTATGTGAATACAGATTGAACAAACAACTGTGTGAATACAGATTGAATAAACAACTGTGTGAATACAGATTGAATGAAGAACCGTGTGAATACGGATTGAATAAACAACTGTGTGAATACGGATTGAATAAACAACTGTGTGAATATGGATTGAATAAAGAACTGTGTGAATACGGATTGAATAAACAACTATGTGAATACGGATTGAATAAAGAACTATGTGAATACGGATTGAATAAACAACTGTGTGAATACGGATTGAATAAAGAACTATGTGAATAGGGATTGAATAAAGAACTATGTGAATACGGATTGAATAAACAACTGTGTGAATACGGATTGAAAAAGCAACTGTGTGAATATGGATGAATAAAGAACTATGTGTAAACTGTGTGAATACGGATTTAATAAAGAACTATGTGAATACGGATTAAATAAAGAACTATGTGAATACGGATTGAATAAACAACTGTGTAAATACAGATTGAATAAACAACTGTGTGAATATGGATTGAATAAACAATGGTGTGAATACAGATTGAATAAACAACTGTGTGAATATGGATTGAATAAACAACTGTGTGAATACAGATTGAATAAACAACTGTGTGAATACAGATCGAACAAACAACTATTTGAATACGGACTGAATAAACAACTATGTAAATACGGATTGAATAAACAACTATGTGAATACAGATTGAACAAACAACTGTGTGAATACAGATTGAATAAACAACTGTGTGAATACAGATTGAATGAAGAACCGTGTGAATACGGATTGAATAAACAACTGTGTGAATACGGATTGAATAAACAACTGTGTGAATATGGATTGAATAAAGAACTGTGTGAATACGGATTGAATAAACAACTATGTGAATACGGATTGAATAAAGAACTATGTGAATACGGATTGAATAAACAACTGTGTGAATACGGATTGAATAAAGAACTATGTGAATAGGGATTAAATAAAGAACTATGTGAATACGGATTGAATAAACAACTGTGTGAATACGGATTGAAAAAGCAACTGTGTGAATATGGATGAATAAGGAACTATGTGTAAACAACTGTGTGAATACGGATTTAATAAAGAACTATGTGAATACGGATTAAATAAAGAACTATGTGAATACGGATTGAATAAAAAACTGTGTGAATACGGATTGAATAAGCAACTGTGTGAATATGGATGAATAAAGAACTATGTGAATACGGATTGAATAAACAACTGTGTGAATACAGATTGAATAAGCAACTGTGTGAATAAGGATTGAATAAAGAACTATGTGAATACGGATTGATTAAACAACTGTGTGAATACAGATTGAATAAACAACTGTGTTAATACAGATTGAATAAACAACTGTGTGAATACAGATTAAATAAACAACTGTGTGAATACGGATTGATTAAACAACTGTGTGAATACAGATTGAATGAACAACTGTGTGAATACGGATTGAATAAACAACTGTGTGAATACAGATAGAATAAACAACTGTGTGAATACAGATTGATTAAACAAATGTGTGAATACAGATTAAATAAGCAACTGTGTGAATACGGATTGAATAAACAACTGTGTGAATACAGACTGAATAAGCAACTGTGTGAATACAGACTGAATAAGCAACTGTGTGAATACGGATGAATAAACAACTGTGTGAATACAGATTGAATAAACAACTGTGTGAAAACAAACTGAATGAATGAATGAATGGTGTTTTACGTCACGTCGACACATAAATAGGTCATATTGTGCGCAAAAAAATATAAAAAATGAAGTATTAATTAAAAATTAATGTAAATATATAAAGATAAAACTATTAAAACAAGAGCTGTCGGAGAACAGCGCAGCTCGACTATTCGATTTTTCGGAGAATAATAAATTTATAGCTAGTATATACCATCAGAAAACAAAGGCTACAACAATGTGGGGTTGGGTTGGGAGCACAACATAACTATGTGTAAGAATTGACCAAAACTACACAGAAATATGTGATTTTTTTTAAAAAAATAGAGTTTTGAATGGGGTGCGGGGTGGGGGTGGGAAAGAGGTCAGGGGTGGATTGTGGGGGAGTGGGGGTGGTGAGGGCAACATATATGTGCAAGAAAGGACTAAAACAACACAGACATATGTAACAAAAATTATAAAAAAAGATTTTCAAGTGGGGGTTCGGTGGGGGGGAGGCGGGAGTGGGGTTGTGGGGAGGGCAGGGGGCGGGGGCGGGGGCGGAGGCGGAGGGGGCAACCAAAGTGTGTGTAAGAATTGACTAAAACAACAAACAAATATGAAAAAAAAGAAAAGTTCCAAGTGTGGGGCGGGGGGGTGGGGGGGGTGGGGGGGGGGGGGGGGGGGGGATGGGGTGAGAGGGGGAGGGAGGGTGCAACATATATGTGTAAGAATGGACAAAAGCAAACACAGAAATATGTAAAAAAAAATTATAATAATGTTCAAGTGTGTGTGTGGTGGTGGGGGGGGGGGGGGGGGGGGGGTTAGGGCGGTGGTAGGGGTGTGGTGCGGGGTGGAGGGTGGGAGGCAGGAGTGGGTTAGGGGGGGGGGGGGGGCACCCATATATGTGTAAAAATTGACTAAAACAACAAAGAATATGTAAAGAAAAAAAAAACAAGTTTAAAGTCTGGGGTGGGGTGGGGGGAGTGATGGGGTGAGAGGTGGAGTGCGTTGTGGGTTTGGGGGGGTCAACATATGTGTGTAAGAATTGACTAAAACAACGAAGAAATATGTAAAAGAAAAAAAAAAAAATTCAAGTGTGGGGCGTGGTGGGTTGGGGTGATGGGGGTGAGAGGCGGGGGGGCGGAGGTGTACGGGGAGGGTTGCAACTATATATGTGTTAGAACTGACAGAAAGCAACACAGAAATATGTAAAAAAAAATAAAATTCAAGTGTGGGGCGTGGTGGTTGTGGTGGGTGGGGTCATGGGTGAGAGGCGGGGGGAGGGGGTGGGGGCGGGAGGGTTGCAACATATTTGTGTAAGAATTGACAAAAGCAACACAGAAATATGTAAAAAGAAAAAAAAAGAAAAAAAAAAGTTTCAAGTCTGGGCGAGTGTGGAGGGGAGTGGGGGCACGGGTTAGAGGGGGGGGGGGAGAGGGAGCCAGGCCCCATTATGGGCGAAGTAATAAGATGCATAATGCTATAACAAATCCCAAACCATAATTATAATATATATATATGCATACATGCTTACATGCAAACCTAGATCTGCTTTATTGCACATTTTATGGGCCTCACAATTTGGGTTCCATGGGAGCCCAGAATTTGCAGAAGACAAAATTACTTATCCAACCCTTTACAACATACTATAGGAAACCCAATTCCAAAATGTTAGTTCAGCTAGGAAAAAAAAATGTAAGAGATATAGACCTGTAAACACAGCTTACACGCAAAATTTGATGTGAAACAGACATATTTTAAGGGCTATCAGAATTTGGGTTCCATGGGAGCCAGAGGTTACAGGAACCAAAATTACTAAGCAGCCCTTACGATAATGCTATGAGGAAGCGAATGGCAAATTTGGTTGTGCTAGGGTAAGAATTGTAGAGATATAT